>JAAQRH010001288.1:0-13283 GCA_013186785.1 Fusarium pseudonygamai
CCCTTGTCTTGTACTTTCACCCAGACCCCCCCTCCCTCACCCCGGTCTCAGTTCTCAGTGGGAACTTGGAAGGGAAAAAAAGACAAGAGAGAAGCACCCCCGGTCCCCGGATCCGCCGCCACCTGGCCCGACAGAACAGACAGCGACCTAGCCACTACCACTACCTTAGCTCCCAAAAAGACTACACCAGGCTAACCCGACTTGGCTGCTGTGTCACTGCCTCTATCAACGTCCACCTCCCGAGGCATCCCTCCAACTTTCTTGTTTTCCTTCTTCTTCTTCTGTTTTTCTTTCCCCCTAACACCAAAACAAAAAACAACAACAACATCGATAGACAGGAAACGCAGTCGTTCGTCTTTTACGACAACTTCGCAATCATTACGGCCTCGACCGTCCAGGCCGACATCATGTCGCCAAGGCTCAAGCCGCTGCTTCTCCCGCAGTTGGTAGAGGAGCGCCGTAAGTGGGAGGTACAACAAGTTAGCCCCGAGACCGACCTCTCCTACATCTACTACACAACAAACTCGTCCTCCTCCGACATCACCTCTCCAATCACCCCGACTTTCTCCCCTGGAAAGGGTCACTTTCGAATGTCGAGCTCGACCTCTTCTCTCGATCTGCCACCGCAATTGAACGACACTCCTGTATCGCCCACTCAATCGGTCCACACAAAACCACAAATGCGGTCATTGCCCGACGTTCAAGAAGAGCCTCTAGAACCCGAACACAACACCGTCACAGACAACACAGAGAGCACCAACCGTTATAGTCTTGCCCCTTCGGACCAATTTAGTCTCTACGACTGTTTGTGTATGTCTTGTCCGCCTGGCCAGGCTGTCGTATCTTCCGGGAATTCGTGCTTGGCCTGCCGTCTTCGTCTTGGTGATCGTCGAGTTACTAACCCATACCCTTCCCGTGTAGGCGACAACCTGTGTGAGCCCCGAAATAGTTCCGAAGATGTCATGTTCCATGGAGACATCGTCCGCGACTATGATATCGACTACGACATGGGTTTCCTGAGTGACGGTGACACCCCCGTGGACGAGCGATCCCGCAAGAAGCGATCCGGCAGCGAGTCACCCTTTGCTGGGCTAACGTCACGAATTGGTGCCCGTTTCCCTAGCCTCACGCGCTGGAACCCAAACACCCGCAGGGGGAACCCGATGCTCTCACCTAGCACCGAACTCAGCTTGGAGAGTGTTGTGCTATCTGGAGGTCCTTCTAGTCGATCGTCGTCCATGTCTGCACCCAGCCGACCTGGACAGGAGCGCATGTTGGAAAACACTGGACTTCCCACCCCGGCAGTATCCTACTATGGCAGCACCGAGAGCATCAACCTCCCTACGCCCATCGACATTGAGAAGGCGCAGGCTCTTGTCGAGCAAGCCGACCTTGAGCGAGAACGAGGACTGGCCACCACCCCTCTGCTACCTCCTCTGATGACCAGCCCACTGAGCGGCCCACCGCCTGAGTCACCACTACAATCGCCAACCATTGCACCACCATCTGCGACTACCGAAGTACCGTCACCGGTCCCTTCTGCGACACAGTTCCCTAGGCCTTCTCTGAGCACAAAACCTTCAGTGTCGTCCTTCCGATTTGGTTCCAACAGTCCTGAGGTACCAATCCCTCTCCCTTCGATCCTGCAGGAGCACGATGAGTGGTCAGATCGCCTTGGTCACGCCAACTTCACTATCACACCGCAGCCTTATCAACCCGAGACTGTGAACATGGAGGCCCTCCAGCAGCTGCGCAACGACTGGGACGCAGCACGATGTAACTACACCAAGCACTTGGTGCGCACTGGCGAGAACTACGGCGAAACCAGCAAGATCTACGCTCTTACTGAGGCCAAATGGGCCGACATTGAGAGGCGATGGAGGTCAACTCACGACGGACTCATGTCGGAGATAGTGCAAGCTACCAGCTCTGCTCCTGGTTCGACAAGCGCCTCACGAAGCCGCAGCCGTGGCCGTGGACGAGCACGAGCCAATAGCGGCGGCTCCATCCTTGGCCGACCTCCTCCCATGGACGATGTCTTTGCTGGTATGCAATGGAAGCGCCTTGAGGATGGACTGCCCAGCGCAATTCCCCGACTGGTGGATGCGGATGGCAAGTTCCCCTCCCGAGGCGACGAAGACATTGTAGGACCCATGCAACGAGACGAGGTGATGCTACGGACGCACAGCGAAGAGCGCAAGGGAGCACGATTCTGGAAGAACCTCGCAGGCAAAGTCGGCCTGCGAAAATAATGGTCCCCTCCAGCAAACACGAACTGGACGACGGGATCAACGACCAATTTAATGACTGCCACGACGATGACGACTAGAGTAAACTAGAAGTCGTTGGATGATAAAGCCAGCTATCATGGGGTTGCTGGCGTTTCTACTTCTTTCATGTCCTATTTTGCACTATTTATTACAGAGATACCCCGACTCATGTCATTCCTTTTTCCATTTTTGGGACGCCGATCCCGATATAGCCACGACGGCACAACATACGACCTTGGCCTTCTCCGTGGGTGAGAAGGCTTGCACATTATTGTTTATTGTTTAGAAGTGTACATAATGGGAAGTGCGGGGCGTTGAACAGAGGGAAACCTGGATATTCGAAAAGCAAAGCGAATCGAGAAGAAGGAAAAAGTTTAGACGGGACCTGGATTTGGACCTGGGGTACAAAAACAAAGAACAGTGAGCAGAGCAGAGCATAGCAGGACAGGGCGATGTACCGCAGCTCTAGCTTGCAGGAGTTGGATTTGCCTTTTTTCACTTTTTACATTTTTGCTTTCCCCGCCATGAATTGGAGTGCACGACATTGGCAACCTGACACAAGGATGCAATGCACAAACACAAGACAACACAGCACAAGACAGCACAGCGCACATTATAACCATTTATCCCCGGACATTGCAGACGCAAGCAAGCAAGCAAGTAATGGGTTGATTTGATGGATTTGAAATCAAGGGAGAGCATGTCACAAGAGGGGATGAGTGTGTACAATCATGTGTATGTATGTATCATGGAGGGATCACCTTACTTATTTGGCGTATCTGGTTTGGAAACTGGCGGAGGGTGAGGGGACGATATTAATGGCTGTCAAAACTTGGACAGCTCTCCGGCCTTGGTATGAAAACCTTGGTGACGAGGAGATGAGAGTGAAGCAAAGCAAAAAGAATAATAAAAAAGAATTAAAATAACTGACGTATCTTACGTGTGTGTGTCTCGACTGTGACTGACAGGCCATGTCGTGGAATATGCCTTGGAGCTGTGGTCCAAACACGGGTCGTCCAAGCGAAGAGGCACAAACAAATGCATCAATCGAACCGTCTCTTTTCAGTCGGGTAAGCACTCTACTCTACTCTAGACTGCTTCTAGAGACGTCGTGATACCACAGCGCGGCACGACGCGACCCTCCACAAGCTGTTCCCCCCTCTCTCATCTAGCAAAACACGAGTTTAGCCAAAAAAGAAACACGGTTCCCTCGCATTTCTCATTGGATGGTTTCGTTTGGAGTGATGACGACACTAGATGCAGCTTTTTTTATTACTATCAATTTATTTGGCAAAAAAGAGTGTGTTTGAACGCCAGAGTTGTACGGAGGGTGTTACGCAGAGGGGGGGCTTTTTGTTTCGTTTCATGGCGTCGGGGAAGGGAAGGATGAGCCGTGGTTTTGACAGCAGATCTGGCGTTTCACTATGATGCGGGTTTCCGTGAGGGGTTTTCACTCATTGTTTGTAAGTATGTGTCTTCGTGGTGGTGAGGGAGAGGTTGTGTGAGATTGAGACGGGTATGTGCATTCACCATCGGGGATGTGTGCTTTATTTAGACTGGACGCGTGGAGGGAGAATCCTTGTTGGGGAGTGAGAGGGTTTGACAACCTTTTTGGAGTTTGGGGCGGTTGGGGATATGAGGTTTGGGTTTGGTGATGGATGCTTGGTGGTGATGTGGTGATGGTCATATTTGGAGTTTGGCGATGTTAGAGTTTGGTGGTGATGTGAATGATGTGACGAGAAACTGTAGAGATTCTGCCTAGATGCAAACTGGGCTGGGAAAAGTATAAATAGGGCTCTTGATAACGATGAAGACTTTGGACTTTCTCAACTTTCTCACTCAACTCTTTAGTAGAACACCCTCACATCCATTCCCTTTTATATATTATATTATACTTCTCTGTCCATTCGATTCTTCCCCAAGAAGACGGGTCTTTCGCTGTGGGAAGGTTATCACCCTCATGACCTAAGGTACTTTCCTATCGTGACTTAAAGCTAACCTAGGTACTGACTGAAGAATACAGATGTCTTCTGGTTACATCGATATCGCGGACTTTCAATCTGGGTCACCTTCAACCCCTGGCCAATACTATCACTATGTAAGCACATCAGACTCTTCCCTGCTCCAAACACCAAGTCTAACAGATTGACAGATAAGGAAAGCCTGCAAGTCGCCGTCCCCTAATGATTTCCCAGGTGAGCACGGGTACTGGTGGAAAGACAAGTCAATAGAAGCTACTACCAACTAATTGACTTACTTAGTGATCGGCACCTTTTGCACAGAACTGGCTAAGGCGCGAGAGATCCTGTTCGGAAATGCCACCCTCTGTGGTGACCGATTCATGGCCCCTTGGCGAAACAAAGCTTGTAAAAAGCATAAAGCGCATGGCTCAAAAGCTGTGAAGTTCTATCCCATGGTAATGCGTTATGGAATAGAACCCGGCAGACGTCCACGGAAACTCCAAACGCCCAGGTTTTGGCATCTAGATTTGTCAATGCCCATAACCATCTGAACGGTATCGTACCCTGTCCGGAGCGCTGAGTAGTTGCTGCTCAGCCACCACGGTCACCCCCTTGAAGTCCAACGAGCTATTGGGGATTGTCCATCTCTGTGTGATTATAGAGAACGAGTTTCTCATCATGTCTAACGCATACGTAATGTTTAGATCAGATAGTAAGCGCACCGAAACCTGTCGCTTCTACGCGTGATACTTATTATTGAACGTCCAGGGATCCTGAAAACAAGAGCTCAAGGACACACTGAGTGAATTGCAAAGCAGGAGAGAGGCTACAGGACAACGGTGCATTCTTTACTACTTAAGCCGTAGTGTATCAGTACGACAGGCCTCGTACAGAGTTCAACAATATTATATGTAAGTCTGCCCAAAGTTTCAGCCATTTGGACTAACAATGGGCGTCAGATACTCCCTTCCAAAAGGCCGTGAGAGACGGCTGTATTGCTGGTCTGGTCTTGCACCTCATGCTTCTTGCTCAGAAACACCGCCAGCACGTCAGTGGCATGGTGCTGACGAATATCCCCTTCGGGAGAAACGTGCTGTCAGGCACTACCTTTGTCAAGGAGACTCCGGGGACGACGACTTTCCCCTGCCCCAATCCCTCCCTTTCCCGCGCAAAGGTTATATCAGTCACCAAATCCACCAATTGCAATTCAAGCCTATATACTTTACCTTAATGAGCACCTTGTGGACTTCATGGTTGTCCTGAAAGACAAGACGGTAGCGATCAAAACCGAGTTTTGCGTGCAGGTACAGGCCCCTGAGCTTGTCTATGCCTATTAGGGTCAGCAGAATGGCCGGGATGCTGCCACTGGTTTCTCTCTGTATCATGTCTTTAAGATCCTGGCCTCTGGGGTATAGGAACCTGGGGTCGGTATTGAGGTCAAGGTGCAGTGGGTTAGGTACCTACAGGAGGGGGGAGGACAACTTCAGCTGGCAGCACAGCCGGCCTCTTAAGTGTATCCCGGGTTCTCGAGGTGCTTGTAAGAACTGCTCCAAGGAGAAGTCAAGTTACATCTAGTTGGACAACCTATTTGCAACCTCACCGGGCTTTCGCCGCCTCATTCAAGAGATCAAGAAGAGCCATTTGAGGCGCGCGATTCCAAGCGGCCGCGATCAGCGAACCCTTCCTGGTCCTTCTCGAGCTGCTGCCAGTGTTGAACAAGAGCCTTGTAACACGCCGGACAGGCTCTTTTGAAACTATAGATCTTGGAGATTCTCTTCTCCGTGTTTCTGCTGTGAGATGGGCAGAGATGACGGCCTGGTTCGCGATAATGTACGCCAAAGGTGGAACACAAAGCAGATGATATTCGCTTTGGCGATGTTGCCCACTAGGATGGTATATTAACATACTATGCCAAGGGTACGTCGGCGCAGATGGACTTCACTCTCCCTTGGTCTTTGAACTACGCGAGTGTCTCATGCTTTACAGAACAACTATTGCGAAGATTGCGATGAGTTTAGGAATCACTCATTCACCGCAGACATTTATACCAAGATCTTCGCTGTATAAATTCACTGGTTTCCTGATAACTCAGAAAGTCTCGGATTGCACACGCACCTGCAGACCAAAGCCAACAAGGACTGGGGCCAACAGTAGTCCGAAGGAGACGAGGCCGAATGGAAGCATTGGGCCAGCTGCTTCAAATCATTGAGTTTTCCGACACACCAGACGGTTTCCGAAGTTACCCACGGCTCTTGGGGGGAAGACTACATCCATCCTGTCATAGATGACCCAAACCCTGAGGGTCACGATAACAACTATGAAGGCGAGATCTCCTACTACCTCTGCCAGGATGCGTTCTCTGGGTTACCGGCACCCCCCTCACCAGCTCCCTCCGTGATCTTATCTCACCCTTGATCCTGATGTGGGGGGCACTTGGCATCAAATGAAAGCCAGTATATGACCAGATCGGCCATGTCCCTGGTATGTACCATCCAGCCTATGATCCATACAAGGCGCAAAATTGCATCGACAATAAGAGCCTCACTGCCAGGATTTTCCATCCCACCTTCTTAGAGTTAAGCCCGTCTCTAGGACTTTTAAAGGTGAAAGAGGCTTACAACAACTACAAGGCGTGACTGTAGCTGATACATTCCGAGCTCTACAGAAGAGCAGGCTCCGAAAACCCTTGGGGGACAAACCTAAAGCGTCACACCCAGCATTTCCCATCCCTCATTTTTGGGCGACCCCTCTCCTCTGGGCCTTTTGCAGATTAAGACTGCGTACGACGATCACGGAGTCCGCCTTTGGATGATGCACCCAGAGGAGGATGGATAATGAGATACATGGGCAAAGGTCAATGGCGGCGTTCGACTAGAAATCGTCAAGTTGCAGCATCTCTTGAACACTCGCCACTTCTACCGAAGAAAGCGATGCTGAATCAAAGTTTAGAGGAAGAGGCAGCCCAGGCCAGCGAGATCCAGTTCAGCATCAAAGGAGTTGATGTGGGAGAGGATGAGGAAGGAGGATCAAGAACCTGCATCTCGGATGCCACGCCAGACGTGGGCCCTCAACGAAGCACACTCCATAGGAATGTGAAGTCATTGCTGATCCATCTTATTCCATACTGAGGCGTCTGAAGACATTGTTGTCTTTAGAGGAGGGAGCTGTCGTGGCACCAGAGAACGAAACCGATGGATTCCAAGATTTCGGCGATGTTGATACAATTTTTGGAGATGACGAGACCGTCGATGACGAGAGCGCTCAGAAACGTGCGGATGAAGAGCAGCGAGACCTCGTCCAGAGCCAACTCATGTGACCACCAGCTTCAGAAAGATCAAAAAGACTCTCAGGATCTCGATTGGGCTGCCCGCAGGGGTGAGTTCGTCGAGCAAAGCCATTGGAGACTGCATCTTTCTTTGACTTACAGGTTTTAGTAGTCCCGCAATCGAATACTGTACCACCGCTCCCCGCAGACTCCAAGCCAGGCTCGGCATGACTTTATCACACACGATCCGAACCCTACCATCCCCAGAGACAGATCAGATCAGAGAGATTCCGGGCTAGGCACGCAGATGAGGCCCACTAGCTCAAATACCTATAAGAACGCCCAGAAGAATGGGAATCCTCGGCTTCTTCCAAGTCCCGACCAAAGACCAAAGAAGAGAAGTTAACAGAAACGTGGCACCACGACTTCATCAACATCCAACGTCTACCAACTCCTGATAACCCCAGTACATGCCCGGACTGGCACAAAGATTGGGACTATTCTGTCCATGAGCACCCCGATAATCCCGACTTTGAAACCCCTCAACTTGGAACCACGTCTGATTTTGTCGCCGTTTTGCTCAACCCAAGCCTTGGAGCTTATTCGGATACATAAACGTTGTCTCAATCTGATTCAGAGATAATACTATGTATATATCAGGCAATGATCGAAATCAGACAATCTAAGTGCCGCAGTGACGGTAATCTTTATACTATAAAGTAAGCCATGTCTATTAAAGATAGTATACTATTAATATAAGATTTAGACACATCACCATAGAGATCGAGGATGGTACACCCTCCCCAGGTCCGCATGGCGAATCGGTGCTCCTGTGCCTTATTGCCAGCTCCCTAGGGGTTTTATATAAGATGCCGCCGAGAAGACATATGCCATCATTGACTCCAGCATTCATGAAGGTGCTATAGTCGTACCTCCAAGGGATCCAACTAGCCCTATGGTGGTTCTCAGACCTCCAACGACAGGAGCTGCGCAACAGGTGCGCGAGCCTGCCTGTCTATAATGTCTTACATTCCACATGAACAACCCTCAGGGTTTTGTCGACGGTCTCGGCCAGCAGTCTTATAGCTTGCTACATATACTACAACCATCAAGGCTCACACTGGCCATTGGAATATAAAAGAGGTCTCCGCGATCCCAGCAACAAGGTTCTTAGACAACTTGAGCCATATCACTTTGTCAGAGCCCGCGTCATAAGGTTGCTCAAACTCAGTCAACATCCCTGATGCATGTGGAAACACACCTTTCGCCACGCTTAGTGTTGGTAGGTAATGTTGAGCCTATCCTCCACCGACAGAGCAAACAGCCTTAGCATGGACGACAGTTTCCACACAACCAGGACCCGGAGTTTGTGTCCCGAGTTTAGATTGTTCGAGACCAGAATGAGCTTTCCGGTGTTGCATAACTTCTCGTCACTTGGGAAACATCTTCCCCTTCCGGGAGTACAACATAGGCTCTCCTGTCCCAAGATGTGGGACAAGAAAAGCGGATAGAGTCACCAAAGAGCCAGAAGAGGCTTTGCCGCACCGCGGGATTCTGCTCCATCTGTCTCCGGTGAAGCTGGAGCCGACAACACGCAGCCAGTTGGACTGTCTAAGCCATCAACAAGGCAGTCATGGCATCAGATCAAGGCATGAGCCCGTTATATATGACTAAATAGGGTAGTCACACTTTACGGAGTTTATTATACTGGCTATCTTCTACAGTCACTTTGATAGTGATGTCGGACTGATGCAATAGGGCCCGCCAAAGAGTCTGTCCAACTCAACAACAATGTAGGGCTTGAGACGTTCTTTGAAGAGCTAATCCACTATATTTTGCTGAAGAGGATATAATATCGCCACTGAGCAGCCGAACAGAAGGTTGAGTTCAGCCCTCTATCCTGGCACGAGGTAGAACTACTTATTGGAGACTACTACTTCTTCAATGAGCGTGGTTATCGTACTTGTCATCCTGGATTTATAGCTCATATCTAGATGATCCGATCCCAGAAGGATCTCTATCTCACCAACCAGCCTAACTGCCACTTTCGGGATCAGGGCTCCATGGGACTTCTCGACCACGTAAATCTTCAGACCCAGAACCCAACTGCCAAAATGATTCGCTTCTTCTCGTCCAAGAAGAACGTTGACTTCAAGGGCCAGGCTTGCGAGGCCGGTCCCAAGGAAGTTGAAGAGTCTGTTCGCGCCCTCACTCTCAGTAAACGACTAAGTTCCATCCCAGAGTGTTCCCGACATAGATAGTCAGCTAGCCACTGCAAGGAGTACGTGGATGAGAGGCTTGGAGTACTGAACGGCATTAAAGCTCGGAGGAACATGCTATCTTGGGATATTGAGAGTCCTGAATCGGACAGGAAACGCCACTGGAGCCAGCAAAATGGCTTCCTTGATGTGACCACGTCGAAGACGAAGGCGTCGACAGCCACAGGAGTCAAGTCATTCCGCAGCTTCGTCATCGAGAATCCAGGCTTTGGCGTGAGTCCGAAGTACCGGACCAAGCAACAGCTGGCTGACTGCACTGCTTCTTTCAACGAGTCCATCTAACTATGCACCTGGCCCGACTGGTCGAACCATTCCGTCTTCCTGCTTCGAGAAACGTTGGTGGCCGTGCCAGAGAGGCCTATTTTGTGTCCAACCAGACTCATGTCCAGACCCAGTTTAGCCGGCTTGAATGGCCGGTCCTGGCACCGACCCAGGTCAAGCCAGGTACGGTTGGCGTGATCCGTGAGGATCCCAAGGATTCTGGAACACATATTGCGAGGCGCCACCTATGAAGCTCACGACTATTCCCTGGTTGGTGGTGTTCGTGCCGATACAAGAATACCATGGAGATTTGTCAACGGCTGGGACTATCTCAGTGATCCTGGGGATGTCTCCAACTACTCGCCCGGAGAGGCGAGATACTCACCACCCAACATTGGTTCCTATGGATACAGCCGCTCAGAGAGACTTGCCACCGAGGACACATCTTCAGAGAACCTTTTTCACGAACAGAGAGACATCTACTTCAACAACTCCTTAACCGCCAATGACGACTATATTATATGTACGATGAGAGGAAAAGAAAGACGATTATATAAGATCAAGAAGAAACCATCCAGCCATTTCCTCCCTGTGTCGCCTCCCCCCCAAGTCCTATATATAACGACATACGAGCTCGTGAAAAGCCCCCACTGGGTGACTTTCCCCGTTTGTCACACTCGGCTCAGAAGTTCACCAGCTGACCAGGCAAATTGAGATCAATGGGGACCTTGATACTGTAAAGTCGGAACTTGGCTATTGCGAAGCAAGGCTCAGAGTGAGAAAGCAGAGGACGCCAGAGATCCACGGGGCGATTCTCCAGAGACCAACACTGTGAAGCTCTGGGCCACATTCCACCCTACTGGGAATGTATCGGCTGTGGAAGTGGCTTCGCCAATCAATCCTCTGGCCCCTCAGTTGTAATGGCAGTCAACCATGGCGATTACACAGGTATCAACCGTCTGCACAGGGCGGTTCCAGAATTGAATCAATTGCCGATCTATTCTCTTCGCTCTCCTCGAGGCCGGTCGCTTTAGAGAATGTCCCGTCCGTTTCAGGAACGGATTGATGAAATCCAGACAATATATACCCACGGCCAGCCCTTCTTCACATGATGGACTCTCTAGGAGGAGTTCCTGCAGCGAAACGCTCTACAGTTATTGGGAAGAATGCGGCGGCCGAGACCAAGTAACACGACTGGAAGAGTTTCACGTCTACAAGGTGAAGTCAAAAGGCTGGAAGAAAGGCGATTCAACGCGGCTGATAACAAAGGATGATACATGGGTTATCTTCATGCTCGTCAAAGCTTGACTACGTTTTAGATTACAGTGACCCGGCGTATTCACCGACGACACTGGCGAGGGGGAGGTTGGGCTTAGCATAGTGGTAGAACAGCATCCCAGCGAGGAGCAGATGACGAGGTCTTGCTCAATTCGGGGGATCTCCACGCCAAGCTGGCCGGAGACCTGGTTCGACAACAAATAAGAACTCATACACGACCTCAAGACCAAATCTTCCTCTGGAGTTCCAACTCTGGCAGAACGCCAGGTTCATTGAGCCGAAGCATGAGGATGATACGAGGCGGGCCGAGTCATCCTTACTAGATACTGTATGATAAACCTGACGCTCCCGACTTCATGACCTCATGGACACCGAGGATGGCAACAACTCCGCTGCAGCTAACAAGTAATTCGTCTATACTCTAGTTCCGACACCACTCTCACTCGCGCTACCCGAAACGCTGCGTTCAACGTTTATAAAGCCTACTGGGGTGGCGGCACAACCGCAACCCAGAGCCGATCTCCCTACCGTCGGGTTTTTGAAACGGTTATCACGTCAAGAATGGCATTCAAGCAATGCCTTAGAGTGGTTGCTGAGCCGATGTTCAGCTGAGACTACCTACTCACACTTCTCACGAAGCCTCAGAAACTTGATCCATATTTGGGTGATAGACAGTGTTTTTCCCTATATATATCAACGAGTCCAAACAGCTGATCGCCAAATTCACTTGCCAGCAGATTCTTCATCATTCTTTTCTTTCTCTAATCTCTCAAAGTAACGAACAATATATCTCCCAACACTCTTCCGTCTCTCACTTCCCATTACCCAACCCTTTCTGACAGTCTATCTCACCACACACTGCTGCAGAAGAGATCACCGACGACTTCTGGTCAAGGTTTTCATTTGTACCATCACATCTCGGAGGTCCTTGAACTGAGCATGGAGGTCAAGCATTTTACTGCTCAAAGCACAACCAAGATAAACGCGACTCTCTAAAGCAGGCAAAGCCGACTCATAGGACCAAGGATAGACATCGAGACATGTCCATCAAATCCCGAAGGCAACAATGCGAAAGTACTATGTTATCTAGCGAGCGTACCACTATACTTCCTTCGCTATCGATGCCTATGGTGGAATTGACGGTCCTAACCGTGATGCCTATATCAAGAAGCTGCATGCAAAACGATAATCTTCTCGCATGCTAATGATAGGGCTACGTCATGATTCTAACTTCTCTCTGGGCATTAGAGGTGGAGAACTCAGAGAACTGAAAGTACATGAGTATCTCATCTCTCAAGTCTCCCATAATAGGGATGCTGACATGCACATCGACTGAAAAATGCGAATGTCAACATCTTAAAGCGATGCCCATCGGCCTGTGACCCCAGGCATGTTCAGGAGCAGTGATAATCCGCGCTTCGACCTGGGGCATCCTAGACAGGCAGGCTCAGTCTGAGTCTCAGACACTGAAGACACTGCGAACAGTTCACACTGCGAGAAGAATTATATTATTGCCGCCTCCTATACCTATATAGATGCATATATATAGCACCGCCTCCTCTCCATAAGAGATATACGATGATTCTCAGGACTCTGATGACGTTCAGTTCATCAGCCAGTCCAAGGCCTCTCGGAAGCAGAGGCACAACCGACGCAGACCAGCCGCTAAATCCGGCTGTCCCATTCGTTGAGGACCTTATGAACAGCGGCACTGCCTACACGAATACCAAGGCTACAATGTCGACGAGGAGGAGTCAATTGCCGTCAATCATCACTATAACAATATGGCTGAGCTGAGCGCCTCCAATGATGTGCATCCGCCGCAGAACTGGGGAATACTTGTCTTATATAGAACGATAGATGGGCAGTCGGAACCATGATCCCGAAGAAGACTAAACGCAAGGCGGATTGTGATGCTGACAAGGAATCACCCGCGAAGAAGCCAAAGATAGACAACGCGGCGAGTGAG
>JAAQRH010001289.1:0-10738 GCA_013186785.1 Fusarium pseudonygamai
GTAAGCTCCGCAGAGGCATAAGGTAAGCGCTCTCATCCTTTTGCTGGCAATTATGTTAGAAATCAACAATGTCTAATCACTGGACTCAGCTGTTCAAACTTCTTGCTCTCTGTATAAGTATGAACTGCTGCTTACACTGCCAATCTCCTGCCAGACACTTCTATATCACATCTCTAACCCAGTCTATCTCTAAAGACATATCTCCAACATCCACCACCGTGATAGCCATGGCTACTTTCAAGCTTGAATTTGTTCCAACATATCACTATGACACGTACGACGCGATCTCTGAAACAAACCCTGACCTATCCTGTAAGGGAAAAGTCGTCTTTGTCACAGGCGGTGGTCGAGGAATTGGCCGTGAAATCGCCAAGGCCTTCGCCGTCGCTGGAGCTAAAGGCATATTTATTATTGGGAGGACTGATTCAGATCTACTCAGTGCTGTAGAAGAGATCAAAATTCTCTCGACTGGCGCTCCGGTATCAGTTCACCATGCTGAAGCCGACATCACAGATAGAGAGGCCGTCTCATCTGCTTTTAGGCAGGCCATTGCAGCATTTGGCCACATCGACATCCTCATCCAGAATGCAGGATATCTCGATGCCCATCGTTCTCTGCTGGACTCCGATCTCGATGACTACTGGAAAACGTTTGAGATCAACGTCAAGGGAGGCCTACTCGTGACCCAGCAGTTCCTCAAGCAAAGTCAACCCAGCGACACGATTATCAATGTCGGATCTGGAGCTGGACATCTGCCCCCTATCCCGGGCTACTCTGCCTATGCTGCATCAAAGCTTGCATTCGCAAAGATGATAGAATCTGTGCAGCTGGAGAACCCGCATCTTCGCGTTTTCAACATCAATCCTGGTGCCATTGCCACAGAGATGCAGAAGAAGTCTGGTGATATTGCTGCAGTGGACAATATCCGTAAGTTCACTATCTTGGGAATTTAAGTTCTCGGTCTAACATTTTTAGGGCTCCCGGCATCGTATTGTGTCTGGCTGGCTGCTTCGGAAGAGGCTGACTGTCTAAAAGGGAGGTTTCTTTGGACCAACTGGGACGTCACAGAACTGTTGCAGCGGAAGGATGAAATAATCGAGCAGAATCTTTTGACCCATGGCCTTATTGGTCTGTAACTCTGTTGAGTATCAGGGTAACGGTGTGGCTATGTAGTAATTCGAATTATATCTATGCAACTATCTGCCAATGCTAGCGCACGGCTGGGTTCCGTATTGCACGCAGCACTAAAGCCAACTTCTTGTGTTATAGCTTGCTTGTCATCTCCAGCACAATCCAGTCTCACCAAGTTAACGCTAACACTTTATCGCCAGGCCCTGACTTACAATTATTTTAATTCTCTCGAGAAAGTTTCCCTTCTAGAATCCCGTCGAGAGTACCTGGTCCAGCATGTCGACAAAGTAGTCAGCGGACTGTTGCGTAATGCACAGCGGCGGTTTGATCTTCAGCACATTCTGGTGATCGCCGGTGGGTTGCATGATGACTCCCAGTTCCAGCAGCCGGTTGCAGATGGCCCTGGTCTCCTCTGTTGCCGGTTCCAGGCTGGTGCGGTCGCGCACAAATTCGAGGCCCAGGTACAGGCCATCGCCATGCACGGTGCCTATGAGGGGGTGACATTTGCCCAACGCCTGCAGCCGCGCCTTTAGGCATGAACCAACGATCCGCGCATTCGCCTGCAGCTGCTCCTCTTCGATAATGTCCAACACCGTGAGTCCGACCACTGATGACAGAGGTGATCCACCAGTAGAAGAGAAAAAGTACCCCTGGCTACGATATCGATCAGCAATAGTGCGGTTGGTAATTACAGCGCCTAACGGGAAGCCACCACCAATAGATTTAGCCACCGCCACAATATCGGGCACAACATCCTGCTGTTGGAAGCCCCAGAACCAAGAGCCCAGACGGCCGAAGCCCACCTGGACCTCATCGGCAATGGTCACTCCGCCCAGGTTGCGTACTGCCGTATAGACCTCGCGTAGATAGCCGTCAGGCAGCGCTATGCCGCCGGCGTTGCCATAGTAGGTCTCGCTCAGGAAGGCGGCCGGCGCACGCCCTTCGGCGGCCAACGACTGCAGACGTGCCACTGCGTCAGCGGCATAGTTCTTCGCGGACTCGGCTCCACGATGACGTCCGCGGTAGGCATTGGCTGCCTCAACGGTGTGCACCCAGTCGGGTCGTGTCTGCAACGCGTGCGGATTGTCGGCGATTGACGTGGAAACGGCATCGCTGGCATAGGTCCAACCGTGGTAGGCCTCAGCCATGGCCACCACATCGTGACGCTGAGTGGCCGCTAGCGCCAGACGAATGGCTAGATCGACCGCCTCAGAGCCCGAGTTAACAAAGAAGACCGTGTCAAGCGGATCAGGCAGTTGAGCCGCGAGCCGTTCGGCATAGCGCGTGATAGCGGCATAGTGAAAGCGCGAATTGGTATTAAGCAGTCGGGTCTGCCGTGCGACGGCCGCGGAAATGCGAGGATGGGCGTGGCCTACCGAGGCGACATTGTTGACCATGTCGAGGTAGACACGGCCGTGGACGTCCATCAAGTATTCGCGCCAGCCCCGTTCGATCTGTGGTGGACGGGCATAGTAGTGCTCCTGTACCTCTGCCACCACTGCTTCGCGCCGTTCCAGCAGACCTTCATCGTCCACATCATTTGTGGGCGGCGTCACGCCCATCGCTGCGGTTGCATCTCCAATCACCACGCTCCACCCAGGCAGATCGACGGCAGGGATCGCGGTTGGCACATTGACTGGATCAAGCGCGGTCAGCAGCACGTCAATGCGGCTGCCGGCTGCAACTGTCGCTACTCCCACGGGCAGAGCCGTCCCACCTTGTCGTACATATAGATTGGCAGGTATTTCAAGGGTGACAGCAGCGCTGAACCAGGCGGCCGCCGAAGTAGGGACCGTGGAGGGTAGGCTTGGTGTCCTGGCTGGGGCACCTAGCAGCACGGGTCGCAAGGCCGGTAGCACGACCATATCAGCACCCTGGGCCAGCAAGTGCTGTGCGGCACGCTCTATCGCATCATGCTGAAGCCAAGCTCCCTCGTCGGCCAACGTCGAGAGAGTAGAGGCATCTAGAACTACCGCCGATCGTGGCGCTGCCAGGATCGACTTGCCGCTCCAGGGCGGCGCTATGGCGTTGGGGCGTCCCAGCGTATGGCGTATCTGGGCGGTAACCACCTCCAAAGGCACCTCAGTGGCGCGACGGAGGATCGTGGACTCGCGGTCCAGCGCTCGCTTGGCATACTCATTATCGACGTCGAGACGCACCTGTTGACGTCCACTGAGCACCAGAACGACTCCACGTAGGACCACCAACGGCCATAGAGCGGTAATCTCATCATCACTGAGATGGCGTCGTCGATTGAATGCGGCGATAGCCGGCAACACGGTGCGGTAGCAGGCATCGGCGTGGTGTAGCATCGAGGAAACAGTGATGGCAATCTCTGCCACCGCCCAAGATTCAATCACATCGCCAAAGTCGATCACGGCATCTGGGAGACTGAGGATATTGCCATCCGGACGCAGGACATTATCGTCAGTGACGTCAAAGTGGCCCAACTGACGTGGCAGGCGATCTGATATTGGGCGTAGCAACGTTAACGCGCGTTGGCTGGCTTCGGCGGTAAGCGCTCGCAAGTTGACATCGGGCTCAGTGGCGGTAATGGCGTCAATAACCCGTTCGGCATGTCGTAGATCCCACTGCAAGGTACGTCCCGCAGCAGGATGGGTCTCAGTTGCCAGGGCCACACTGACCGCGGCTGATAGCTCGCCCAGCCGTTGCACCACGGCCGGGCTGAGGTAGTGTGAGCCGGTCAGTGTGGTACCTGACACGAAGGAGATGACGCGGCAGTGTAGACGTCCCTGACTGGTCTGCCACCACCCCGACATGACACCCCGCGGTCCCTCAACGACGTGAGGGATACGCAGGGATGGTTCTGCACGGGCAACGGCAATGGCGGCGGCATCCTGCATCTCAATCTCCGAACCACTAAAGACGGGGTTGCTGATCTTCAGCACGCCCAACGGCTCGGTGTGGGCGGCAGTTAGGACGAGAAAGTTCTGGTCCTGCTGGCTGCCGAGCGGCTGCAAGTTGGCAGCAATGCCAAACTCTTGGTGCAAGAGGGCACATGCCTCTTCGAGAGGCAGCACTGGTGTAGGTAGTTCAACATGGGAAAAGTAATCAAATGTAGTCATGATGATTTACTTGATACTACAGAGAGTTGTCAGTTATCTAATAGTACTGGATGGCGTTAAGTAAAGTATAAATACTCTCTAGGTCTCTGTACTAGCAGTAGCAGAATAGGAAGGTAAAATGCATATAAAAGATCTCGTAAACTTTACCCTATTTAAGGTTAGTGTAGAACTTAAAGTTCCCTATAGTAGTACTTAGCATTGCATAGAGTAAGCTACTCAAGGAATGAGCCAATACCGCCAGGGCTTGAGCCGGATAAGACCCCAGTCGACTCCATAACGATATCCTAAAACAGCTAGACTTTGTCTTGGACAATGCTTGACTGAATAGGAAAGTAAATAGGCCATATATTAAAGTAGATAAATAAATGAATTTCATAAGAATACCGTTTATAGACATTGCTATAGGATCTCTAATCCTATCCGTCAAGACCTTCCTGGATCTTTTAACATTGCCTACGCAAAGTCTCGTTCCTTTCAGGAGCGACTCGAGACGGGTAGGTGGAGAGTAGGAGATGAAGGTAGGGCTTGCCACTTACAATCCACGTTGCCGACCGATGACCTTGGACCGTTCTGGTCGTCCATCGTTCAAAGAGTTAACTTGTTCCGAGTCTAGACCAAGGCTGTAAATATTGTTGCGTACTTCAAGAATCCACAGCTGCTATTTCAAGCCTACAATCTCAAGAATATCTTTGCAATACCAAGCCTCCACGAAACTATGTGACTTGTTTGTGATACTGTCCTCTCCAGAATGGATCCCTAGCAGATAGACCTGCACTCTTGCTGGCTAGATATCGGAATGCGTGACTATGTCCCTGATTAACTACGTGGTAACGATAACAGGACTGAACCTTTCACGCTACTATAGAAAGGCGATTGTCATCAACATTTGCACCGTAGACTTGCCCATCGGTACTGTCAAGCAATAAAACATGAGTGCTCTTTCAAGAATAAGACAAAGCTATAGATGGATGATATGGCTAAGACGTACAGGGATGGGTTTCGGTTTGAGGATTTTAAGCCTCTTGTAAATCACAAGGACGTCTAATAATCAATACCAAGCATTAAGGAGCAAAAATAGCTAGCAAGGATCTATCAATAATACCATACTGTGCTTGTGAATAGCTTAACACAGTCCTTTTTAACACTATAGATAATTCAAGTCACAGCCACTAGAACTTTTCTCATGACTTCGGTGGCAGTGGTAAGACAGGCCACTCATAATCTCTTCTAAACGGCGAACGAAAGGTCCACTCACCACAACCAACCTCCTTCGCCTCTTCACTTACCAAACCAGGAAGAATAATCTCAGCAACAGTGTTTGGCGGAACCGTAACCTTGATATGGAACTCCTCTTGTTCTCCGTCAATAACCCTCGTTTCCCAATTAAAGAAAATCGTCCCTTGAGGAGAGACATGTGATGCAGAAGCTCGAGAAAAGGTAGCGCCCATAGCAGGAGAGATACGAACTCTCCTCCATCCGGGCTCAAGTCTCTGCAGCCCGGCAACTCTCTCATACATAAACTTGGCTATAGCGCCAAATGCGTAATGGTTAAATGAGGTCATTTCTCCCGGGTTGATAGAACCATCAGGCAACATACTGTCCCATCTCTCCCAGACTGTAGTTGCACCCATAGTGACTGGGAACAGCCAAGATGGACAGCCTTTCTCGAGCAGCATCGCGTATGCAACTTGAACGTGGCCGGTAGATGCAAGGGCTTCGCAAAGGAACGGCGTGGCGGCAAATCCGGTGCCCACCTTGAACTCGTTCTTCCGCACAAGTTCCACGAGACGGCCTCCCGCGCGTTGCCGTTGCATTGGTTCAAGGAGGTCGAGACAAATAGCTAGTGCATACGTAGCTTGCGAATCTGAGGTAATGCGGCCTCGGGGTGTGACGTATTCTTGCTGGAACTCGAATCGTGTTGCCTGGTATTCCTCATCGAATTTCTGTTGTTCATCCTTCCGTCCCAGCACGCCACATATCTTGCTCATGAGATCTAGGCTTTGTAGCAAGAACATGTTTGACACCATTTTGGCGTCTGTTGCCCCTTTCCACGGCTGATCTGGAGGTGCTGCGGGGTCAAGCCAGTCCTATTTCCACCTATCAGCATTACAGACTCTAGAAGTTCTCTTCAGAACTTACGCCGAGTTGAAAGGGCTTGGGATCCCATAGTCCCGAATTCTGTCGAGGGAGCACCTTCATCCACTTCATCATGCTATCATACTGCTGAGCTAGGATACTCTCATCTCCGCTCTCCTGATAAAGGATCCAGGGTGCTATTATCGTGACATCATGCCAAATGGCACATGGCACTCTTCTACACCAGAGGGGATCTGGCAGGGTAGCATTCGGACTGACCATTGGGGGAACACCACCAAGAACATCTTGGTCATGAGCAAGATCGATTAGCCAATTTTTCAAGATGCCAAAGCAGTCGTAGATGAGACATGCTGTAGGGCCAAAGAGAGACAGATCTCCAGTCCAGCCCAGCCGTTCATCTCTCTGAGGACAATCAATGGGCACGGAAAGAAAGTTACCTCTCATGCCCCACACAATATTCCGATACAGTTGGTTCAGTAGCGGATCAGAGCATGAGAAGTGACCAGCGGGATTCATGTCAGTGTGGCACACGACAGCTTCGACGCAGGAATTTTTAAAGGAACCGGGCCAATTATCAATCTGAGCATACCGGAATCCATGAAAAGTGAAACTTGGTTCCCAACATAACTCGTCCGGTGAATCTTTCAGGGTAATCTCGTCCTTCGCTTGGCATATCCTCAAAGGTCGAATACAAAGCTCATCGTTCTCCATGACTTCAGCATGCTGAAGAGTAATCTTGTGTCCATTGGATCCTTTGATGCCTGATAGACGAAGATATCCAACGAGATTCTGACCAAAGTCAAGCACTCTTTTCCCACTTGGTGTCGTGATCTCCTTGACAGGATATACGGTTTCCATCCGACGCACCGGCTCTGCGAAGCCTGCAACGAGTTGAGTAGATACTAGCGGGAATCCAAGCGTCTGCACATCATTCCAACCTTCCAGGCTTTCTTGATCCACCACCGACGACCAGTCTGGCACCTCCATTGTCATGTCATATTTCTCCCCATCATATATCTCAGCTAGTCGAGTTGGGCCTTGTATAGCCTTCCACGAACCATCGCTATCTATTCTGCAAGTCTGTCCATCAGCGTAAGTGACTTCCAATTGCAAAAGGAGAGCGGTATGGGGACCCCATATATTTCTATGTCCACCCTCAAAACCAATACGGCCACAGAACCATCCCTCTGCAACTCTTACTCCGATGCAGTTTGAGCCCCAACCAGGTGTGAAGTAACGTCATAAGTCTGGTACTGGAGTCGCCCATCATAAGAGGTCCATCCCGGAGCGAGGAAATAATCGCCTACCCGTTGCCCATTGATCTCAGCTTCATAGATTCCTTGGGCAGTGATATAGAGTCGTGCTTTGACAGGCGTGTCGCGAAGAACAAATTGCCTACGGAACAAGTCTTCAGGGCCAGCCTCTGACGTTTCTGAAGCCCATGGGGCGGCAATTCGTTCGCAGGCCCAATCTGACCTATGCAGTAGCCCTAGTTCAAGATGGGCAGACTCACTCCAGGGACTCTGTTCCTTCTGCTCATCCCAGACTCGAACACGAATTGATACGTGCTCACGAGACTGAAGAGGTTCCCTGAACGGCCATGGAATTAAGATATTTTCTTGGGACTCTTGACTTGCCGTCAATACTTCGTGAACCTCTTGGCGGGGACTGTACTTGGTCAACTCGATCTCGTATCCATTTTGTTTGGCACCAGTGTCGTGTTGTGCGATCTTCCAACAGATTCGTGGCGAAGAGTCTTGAATCCCAAGAGTATTTGGAGCGTGATAATGCTCGAAGCGAACATCAGTTACTGTCAACATGCTGGACAGCCTGTGAATTCTCTAAACAAATCGGTGTCTTCCGCACATGAAGCTTGCAAGTACAATCCGGCTCGCCTTAGTTGATCCTGAAGAACAAATTCATGAATCAGAATCAATACCTCGTTTTGGCCTCCCTTCGATATGCCGCCTTTCTCATTCTGCTCCCATTACAGCATCGTCGGGAAACCCATCGGAAAACCCCGCCTCTAATTGAAGTCACCAAGCCTACCCACTATGGCTGCCCACTGGTGCATGATCGGCTCAATCGGTACGCGGCTTCGCTTCTAAACGCGGACCTCCTCATCCTACTCCGCACGCCATGTTAATTAACGTTAGTTCGCAGACCTGTCCACCTTTGAGGTATTCCGACCTCATTTCCGACGTTGGATATTTGTTTTACCGTTACTTAGCTCTCTAGGAAAGGAAGAAAAGTTCAGGACCTTAAGCCTAAGTGATAAAAAGATTTAGCCAGCTTAGTATAGATTTAGGATAAGTTTAGGATACCTTTTGTGGAATTTATTTTGTTATCCTAAATTTAGGTTTTGTGTTTTCTTGCTCCTTAATGGTTCTCGGCATGGTTCGGTTTACACCACAATACCCCTACGTGTCCTATTCACCATGGGGATGAGGAAAACCTGGGGAAGCAAGCATCACCCTGCTAGGACATGGGATGCACTAGAGGTTCAGTTGAGGTGAAGCTGCTCCCACACTTGCCCGCTCCATATCGAAGCCTCTCTAGATACACATGAAGAGTATTCATACTCAGATTTTATCCGCAGAGAGAACCGTGACTGAGCCAGCGACTATAAAGTCAGCGACTCAGAAGCATCTTTCTGCGGCTGTTATAAGTTGGTCAAACATCATCAACTCACATCAATCGCAATCAACTCCATTAAGACATGCCGATCTTCCCAATCCCCCTTGTGGCATTGGGTGCCACTCTGTTGGCACCTATTGTTTCAGGACAATACTCTCCTCACTTTCCAAGACCCCCCAATCCGGAGCCCATTGAGGTTGTCGAGCTGCCCTTGCCTCCAGTCGTTTCAAACAATGCTACAGGTGCTTGTACCGCCAAAATCGATCCCCGAGGCACTGGCTGCATCGGTGTAGATACTGGAGGAGAGCAAGATTTTCAGTCAGGAGACTTCACGCCTGATGGGAAGCACATCGTGGCCAATGTTGTTTTCATCGGTGCCCCGGCAGCTCCAGACCCTGCGAGCATCTATGACGGAGAGCAATTGATCCTTATCACCACTGATGGCACCAATTTCCCTAACGGCGATCCGTGGAAGTGCATTACTTGTGGTGTTTCGTCAAAGAATGCTCCCTGGCTTGATCCCCAGAGGGACTATCCTCACGTCTTTCGAAGCGGCGATAAAGCACTGTGGGGTCACAACATTGTCTCCTGTGGCGGAAAGCCGTTGGCTAGTGATGGGTGTACTCCGAACTGCACTCACATCTATCCCATCCACTGGACAGTGACCGCTAATGGCACTGGAAAAGGTGGTTCTCCTCGAGAGATGCGCCTTCATCCTGATGATGAGCACATGGGCTGGAGCTCCTTCACTAATACAGGAGGCCAGTATACGTATTTTGATCGCCTGGAGTTCAACGCCGACCCCAAAGTTGGAGAACCTCTTGTTCCTCGATATGATTTGGTTGATGTTAACATTCTGGTCGACAAAAATGGCAAGCCTCCTATGTATGTCGAAGGCGAAAAGTTAATCATCAACCACGATGCAATCACACCAGGTGAGCTACGTGGTTTCAGTGGCTCGGGTGATGAGATTCTTTACATCGGATCTCCCGTTGAAGCCAACAACATCGATGTCATGGCTGTCCATCTCACCACTGGATCTATCCGGCGCCTCACTAGTCATCCAGACTACACAGACCCGATCACCATGTCCCACGATAATCAATGGATTGTTGCTATGGACACTCGCGTTGTAGGTCGCCAGATGTTCATGTCCGGAATGAGATGGATCCCTCCTATCATCGACTACCTCGTTGTGGCCGTCGCTTCGTCAACGCGCAATAACGGCCCACGGAGATTCTTTCAGCCGATCCTCATCAGTCACGATGGAGATAGCGGAAACTATTTCGGTCAGCAGGTCAATGCGGACGGTGACGGAAGTGATGGAAGTGCCAATGACCCCAACTGGAATGGCAGAGCTGATCCCGCCGTCTCTCCTGATAGCACCATGATTGCATATTGGCAAGCTCTTGTGGTCTCTCCCTCCTGCGATGGTGCCAACCCTCTTCCGTGTCCAATTTCTACTGCCCAAGGAGGTCGCATTTATCGCGTCATGCTTGCTCGTCGTACCTCTCTGAAACCTTCAAAGCCAGCACCGGTCTTTAAGGCACCCGATTTTATCCCTTGGGCGAAGCCTTTCCCCGCTGGCAGTACAACACCTAAGCAGTATGAGATCCCAGCCGGAAACTATACACTAGAGGGACAACTGTCGGGCGTCGCCGAGGTTGCTTTTATCGAAGACCCCGACACTGGCGCTATTTAAACTATCTCGGCTTCTTATAGTAACTATTTAGCCTTTATATTTAAGACCTTTATAACTTATTTAATAAAGCTTTATTTAACTAAAA
>JAAQRH010001292.1:0-14525 GCA_013186785.1 Fusarium pseudonygamai
GAACAAATGCGATTGCGCGCAAACTCGCGTCGTTTCTATAAATTCCACCGCATAAAGTAATTGGCTACCTCAGTCAAATACTGTTCATTTCGCGCTGGTTATTTTACGTATCGCGTGCGCGTGCGTTTTGTGCGAAGTGCTTGCAGCTGGGAATTCTCTCTTACTAGTGGCTCGTTTCTCGAGGATCTCTCAGCTTGTCTGGACCTTGGTCTGGCGAGCGGTCACAACAGCTCCTAACTAGCACCAACCCCCCCAATTTTCCAGCTTCGGGCCTGGCTTGGGTTTCCTGCCACCAGCTTTTTTTTGACATCACCAGCCAGTGCCCATCCTCTTGGGCTCACATACACTCACCCAACTTGACCCTCCTCACCTTTACTTCGCTCGCCTCAACATTCCAGTTGGGCAATTACACTTCTCGGTTCTGTCTCGAGTAGACTCAGACCGGACTGAGACCTGGCCGTCCTTCCCGAGACCATCACTGTCATTCAGTCTGTAGAGACTTCTTCATTCTGATCTGCTCACCCGTTTGGCAACTCGAAAAGAACCCGACTTTTTGTACAACGCATCAAGAGCTTCCCCCACTCCACCCTCCCGAAACCTCCACCGTAACGCAACACACCACCAGCGCCCGCTGGTGAACCTTCAACTTGTCGAACTTTCGCAACCCAATTCCTCGCCCTTTCAGCGCTGCAGACGTGACCAGAATACGATCATCATCTGCTTCTTACGACCGTCACGACCCTAACGCGCCCACGATCCCTACCCAGCACCCGCAACGCCAGCATTCAAGGACTCCAAGTCTTGGCTCACGACCGCTGTTTAATCAGACGTCGGATCCCATTGAGCGGCTCTCCACGCCCCGAAGTCTTCGTCGAACCCCAAGATTTGACGCACCTCCGACTCCAGCACCTGAGCCTCGCAAAGTCCATATCGCAGCTGCCTCTCTCGGTTTTGAACCCAAGGCGACTCTCGCACCCGTTGACAACCTACCGGAGAACCATCCCACTGTATTGGGACTTATCCCCGTTCGTTCAGCGCCGCATCAAGCTCACCGCCCCCGCCGACGGCTCTCACAGGACCTAACTGAAGATCCTGACGAGGTGTCTTCTGAGCATCCCCAATCCCCTCCGAGACAGACCCCTTCCGTACCTGCAAACTATCCAGAACCACACCCCGTGGTTAAGATCTCCAAGCATACCCACAGCGCCATCCTCTTTGCACTCGAGGAGGCGCTGCGCAACCCCAATCCTTTCACTCCAGATCTCGAAGAGGAATCCGCAAGCATGGCCGATCTTATGGCTTCCGGAGGCATGCCTCCAGTATCCAATGGCAAGCCAGCCGCGTCCCCATTCCGCCCTGGCGCAACTCCTGGTCAAACGGGCTCACCCTCTGGTATCAGAGGCCCAAGGATGATCATGCAGGAGCGCGCAGCTCGGGAAGCGCGCCAACGTGCTGAGGCAGAGGCGCAACAGCGCGAGAGAGCTGAGCAGGAGGCGCTCATTCTGGAGCAGGCTCGGAGAGCAGAGGAACAGCGTAGATCTGCTGGCGTTGCTGCTGGGCAGGTTCCTGACGCAGAAGCGCGTCAACCCATGAACCCTCAGCGTCAGGCGCAAGCCGTCCCTGATAACACATCAGCCCGCCCCCGGGCAAACACAACATCACAAGTACCAGCTAGCCGGCCCGGACGATCTGGTACTACCAGTCAACCACCTCCCCAAACTTTCACGGGCCCAACTCCCGGAAACCAACCCAACTTTGCTGCACAGGGCACTGAGAGCGGTAACCAGGGAGGTACTAGTAGCTCAAAGACCCGAAATTCTTTTCCCCATGCGTTTGAGCGATGGGAGACGTTGTCTGCGCACTGGGAAGGACTCACCAGCTACTGGATCCGTAAGCTCGAACAAAATAAGGATGAATTGAATCGGGATCCTTTGAATCAACAGCTCGCGCGCCAGGTGACAGATCTATCTGCGGCCGGAGCCAATCTGTTTCATGCCGTTGTTGAGCTTCAGCGTCTTCGCGCAAGTTCGGAGCGAAAGTTCCAGCGATGGTTCTTCGAAACTCGAACTGAATTGGAGCGCGCGCAAGAAGTCAATGCCATGTTGGAGGCTGCCCTAGACCAAGAACGTCGAGGCCGAGCAGACGCTATCCGCGAAGCTGTCGAGAATGAGCGAGGAACTTCTAAAGCTCAAAAACAGCTTGCTGAGATGCGCAAGGAGCTGTCCATCTCTAAAGAGGAGGCGCGTCGTGCATGGGAGGAATTGGGGCGACGTGAGCAGGAGGAACGTGACAGAACGCTATCTCTTCAGTCAGGACAGCCTACTATTGTTGGAGGCGTACAAGTGGTTCCGATGACACATGGCGGTCCAAGCAGACATCAAAGCAGCCGAGCTCAAGGGGCTTATCAGACTGAGTATGGAGCTAGTTACCCGCCTGAGACGACTTCCTCTCCCCGGACTCAGCCTCCAACAACAAGTGCTGGCGAATATCGCCAACAGGGTGGTGGCCTTCAAGCACCAGTATCAGAGGGTGGTTACAGCGAAGGTGAGTACGTGATTGATGCAAATGGTAACTTCCTGTTGGATGCCCAAGGAAACAAGATACCCTTCGCTGGACCACCTTCTACATATTCCGGTTCTGATGCTGAAGCAGAAGAGTATGCAACACCCGCTACCACCAATCCACCAAGCGGTAAACAAGATTCTCCTTCCACCTCTACTGGAGGAGGAGGAGGCAGTGGAGGAAGCGGAGGCCAATGGACTGGCGCATACTCAGACCCCCAAGACTATTCCGGCCAAGGCTATGGGACTCCTGGCTGGGAGACAGTCCCTCGTCATCACCATCCTACCCGGCTCAGTGATGTCATGGAAGAGGAGGATGAACGTAGCCGAGCCAGTACGAGTCGTGTATAGGACTCTGCGAGTTCATGCTGATGCACATGGCCGACGTGTATACGGTTCTCTTTTCAAACAGTAATTTAATTGCAACCAAACGACACATTCATTTGAAGCCGGGCCGGTTACAAGACAACTACGGTCCACTACAGCAAAGAAGAGCCCTAATCTTTTAGATCAGTCGTCAGTTACAGTTTTATGTTGGAGCGTTGTCGCATTATTACAGCCATTCCCGCTTTACAGCACTGGGAATCCGGTCCCAGGACGTGTTCTATTGTACATTCGACCGAAGCGAGTTTCTTCGACCAAGTCTGCATCTAGAAAAGGTCTCAATTATGCCATAATAATTCGCACCATGCCTGGAACCCTGTTCGAATTGACCGCTTTTTGTTCAATCGTATCTATACATCAGTTACAAACATCGAAGCGGACTCGGGATCACACAGCAAAACAATTGCCTCGTGTGTTATTACATATCTCTTTTATTATGCACTTATCATGAAAATTTTCGAACGAATGAATCAATAGCGACGAAGAGTTTGTTGCGGATGTGGTCATGCCATCACGAAAGCTTCACTTCTGACCTGATCAATTCGGGGACAGCTTTCGCTACTAGGGGACATTTGGAGTTACATCTGTTGCATGCATGGTTTTATTGCTAAATAAAAACGAGATGTGGAGTTGAGGGTCTTGGAGTACGGAGCGTATGGAAATTGGAGTTTTTGCTGTTGTTTTTCTTACTCGCATGGATGACAGGAGATCCTGGCCAACTAATAATTGCTAGATGGGATCGGTGTTGCAGGGTCACATCCATAAGGACTAGAGTACAGGGTCAATGTGAAATTACTACGTTTTACGATGCAAACATTTGACCAATATCAAGCAGCATGTTATATGTTCGGGATTGATATTAAGGTGACTAGCCCAACTGCAGCTGCGCTCCAAGGCATCTGTGGGACAGAAAATGCAAATACTCCAGCGGCAATGCGTTGTCGTCGATACTATTCATTCGAGCCCTAAAACGTATATATATATGTGTGTGTGGACATTGATTTGCTTTCGAAGGGTTGTTTGAAACCCAGGAGCCTTGCCATGGACACCAATCAAGAAACCCAGAAGAAACTCTACACAAGAAAACGCCGTTCGTTCGCCTCTCTTACTCTTCACAACCCCAAAAGCTATATAGAGAGATATCTCGTATTCATACAACTGCGTCACCCCTTGTCTCAGCACCGCCCTGCTGAGATGTGGTGCCCCATGGAAAGCCATCGCTGGTGCTAGCTTGTGATGGCTGGCGGTTTCTGCTCCTGAACCAGCTCAACGAGAGGATGTTACCAAGAGCGCCTGAGTCTGTAGAGCTCCTGTTTCTCTGGTATCGGCGAGCTCTGAGACCCGGAAATCCTGTGCTCTTTCGCCTTCGTCGTGTAAGTCGTCGAGGCGTAGATTCGGTGCTTGGCCCAGATTCATCCCCAACAGGGCCATCAGCGGTAGATCTCTTGGTTGGGAGCAGAGGTGAGGACTCTGTATGGCGCGGCAGTGTACTAGACCGTCTCCTATTGCCTGGAGTACTGGGCTCGTCTCGATCCTCCAGCTCATCCCAGATCTCAGCTCGCTCAGCCCACCGAGGGGTCCTCTTCCGAGAGGGGACCAGTGGTGTTTCGTCGATCGCGGGCGGGAATGTTTGATATGTATGTGGAATTGAGTCTTCATCTGCAACGGCGTTGTCTGAGCCAAGCAGCGACTCTTCCTCCTCGGTGTCCTCCACAAGTCCAAGACCAGGGGCAAGGGACGACTGTCCAACGCCGGGTGTATGCTGCTCGTCGCTTAATCGCCATGAGAGTGCCAGGACACCCGAAAGCAGAATAACAGTTCCTAAAGCAATGAGACAGGCTCTTAGAGGCGATATTAGGCTCGTCTGGTTGAAATATATCAAGCCATCAAGAATGGCAATGATGTTGTAGACACAGAAAACCAAAGGGTAAAGAACTGATGTTGAAACAAGTTTGAGACCTCGGTGTAAGTAATAGAGCTGGCAAAGAGCCAGCGTGACGAGAGCTAGGACGATGGCCCAAGATTGCCAATGCACGAACTGATTACGCCCAGCAACAGTCTTGATGACCAGCTCTACCGAGGACTTGGCGAACAATAGTGCATGAGCAGAGAGATCTCCACTGATGACGCCGTAAGTAATACCTCGAGCCAGCCGAAAGCGGGCGTCATGTGATAGGCTCGACATGCTGTTGATTAGATCAACGGCCAGCGCCAGAGTAAGGACAAAGAGCGCCTGAAGAATCATCCAGACAATGTATGGCCTTCTCGCCATGAGTTCTAACAGCTCCTTCAAATCATGCGCCGGCGAAGGAATGGCTCCAAATATAGCGATCAATACAGCGCCAGTTGTAACGAGAATCGTGCCAGACAAAGACCATCTTGTGAAAGGTTCGCTGAGGATCAATGATGCGCATATCGAGTTGAATACGAGGCCAGCGGCCTGCAAAGTCGAGAGAACAGGGAGTGGAAGCGTCGAGATCTGAATACTGCTTCCCAGCAGGTTTGCTACAATAAACATGCCCATGCCGATCTGCCACCTCCTCCTTCGGTAGGGAGGCCGTCGGACATCGTGAGGTCCCTTTTCGTCCTCGAGTATATGCGACTTTCGCTGCAAGGTCAGACCTAGACTCTGAACACTGGTCGATATCAATCCAACAATAATTCCAAGCTAAAGTCGCCAACATTAGCACTCTTATTCGTTCAAACAGCGCTGTACGCAACATACAGCTATGCTCCCTCCAGAAGAGATGCCGCCAAGCAACCCCATTGCGCCTGTGCCAGGTCCGAGGTCATCTGGCAAGGGAGAGTTGAGGCGAGTTGTTGAGACGTCGCATAGGCAGTGTATTTGGTACAAGGGTCGCTTTGTATCACTGGACTAGTAAAGGGTGCATTCGTTTCGATAGATTCAAGGGGAATGGCTGGCTGAAGCGCTAGTCGTAGGTAACGCGGGAGGTTGTTGAGCTGCCGCCGATCGGAGAGGTATTCTAGCCGGTGCCTTATTCGAGAGAGGAGCGCAGGATATAGAGAGTTAATATGAATACCCAGTTTGATGCTACAAATTTATGTCTTGAATTGAAACTAATCAATAGAAGTCGGAGGCGGACAAGCTTGAGTCGAGCGTGGGACACCTGACGTGAGTAGAGTAGACTACGGTTAGTACCTAGAGCAGATAGGCATGTAGCTCCATCTCACACAGGACTAATTACCTAGCCACTGTGGCGGTGAAGTTACATAATGCACATGCGAACCATGCAAAATGGCATTGCCCAGATCTCAATTGTTCACACTCAAGTCTGTGAGTGTTCAAAGTAAGGGCCTTGCCACAAATATACCTCATCCTTTCAATGACTACAGGTATCTTCCGATGAGGTGTGAGAACGACACTTCTTGTCGAATGGCTGTGCTACCTCAGTACCTTACCTTACGTAGCGTACTCTCAACAGTGGGGAACATCTGTGGCTTGACTACCTAACCCCCCCCCCAAGCTGCAGTCGGTTCCCTGCTGGAGCACAGTAAGATACAGCTAGGGAGCTGGTAGGCTGGGTCTTGGAACGGCTGGCGTCACAATCCATCCATACCTACACAGCTACCAACTCCATCATAGTCCATCGCCGACCTTGACCTTCACTAACAAGAGGCCATCGCCAGCCCTTTACCACCTCAACCTTGACCCCATCCACGGCTTTCCTCAGCATACTCTCACCTTTCGAATCTAACAAATCCATATAAATCTGCCCATCATGTCGCAACACGCCTTGTCCGACCAGCAGGTACGCATGCCCAAACGACGCAATCCCTCGTCCATCTCACCAGTCCCCTAATTCTAACGCGCGGTTCTCCCCTCAATTAGGTCAACAATGAGCTCAGCAAGATGACGGCGTTCATCAAGCAAGAAGCCATGGAGAAGGCCCGCGAGATCGAGATCAAGGCCAATGAGGAGTTCGAGATCGAGAAGTCCAAGCTCGTCCGCCAGGAGACAGACGCCATCGATAGCCAGTACGAAAAGAAGTTCAAGCAGGCCACCATGTCTCAGCAGATTACCCGCTCTACCGTTGCCAACAAGACGCGACTCAAGGTCCTCGGCGCCCGCCAGGAGCTGCTCGACAACATATTTGAGGAGGCCCAGAAGAAGCTCGCCGAGGGTGCCAAGGATAAGGGCAAGTACCAAAAGGCCCTCAAGGGTCTCCTGCTTGAGGGTTTCTACGCTCTGGATGAGCCTGAGCTCCAGGTCCGCGCGCGCAAGAAGGATTACGATGTTGTCAAGAAGGCCATCGAGGAGGCTGCTAAGGAGTTCAAGAAGGAGCTTGGAAAGGACATTGCAGCAAAGATTCAAGAGGACGATCCTCTCCCCGAGGGAATGTACGTGCAAGCCCGTTACAGAAGACCCCTGAAGTGGCCAGCTAACAGAGTAATAGTGCTGGCGGTGTGGTTGTTATCAGTGGAAGTGGAAAGATTGACATCGATAACACTTTTGAGGCGAGATTGCGACTCTTGGAAGAGTCTGCTGCTCCTGCAGTACGAGAGGCTCTATTTGGCAAGAATCCTAACCGCAAGTTCTTCGACTAAACCCCCTTTGGCCACCATAAATATCTCTATATGGAAGCCTCTACGTACTTACCGTTTCCATGAGTGCACGACTGGGGAGGCTCTTCAACCGTTCGCGACCCGCATTGTTTCATCAGTCTGCGCTTGTAGTTTAGAGGCTGTGCATTGTGTTTGACTCTTGTCTGATTTGGGACTTGGCCCGCGGTAGAATTGATTACACGTTCAAATACTCGCGACATACAACAGTACCTAGTGAATCGCCGCACGCCTTCATCCTTTTCCCCTAGCCCTGTAGCTCTCAGGTTTATTTCATCTTGACCACGATAGTATCGGCGTCTACTGCTTCGTGGAAAACATCCTCTGATTCTGTAGGAGATGGTTCAGCCACTGGATCCGGCACACTCTGTGGTGCTTTCTTGAGGAAGCTCTTCATGTAATTCTGCTGCTTCGGAAGGAAGGGATCCTCTTTCTGACCTGGCAGATCAAATATGCTCTTCTTCGCCTTTCGACGTGTACGGACTGAGTGTGCAAGTCGCTGCTGGACCCATTCTATGACGCTTTTGGCTTCTGTACGAGCGAGTTTCATACCCGCATCGTTGATCTTTCGCCAAATTTCCCTCAGTCTGATTGCGAGCTCGTCGACATCGCTATTGAACTGTTTTTCCTTCTCCGGATCAGCAGATGGTGCAAATGAGCCGTCATCCACAACGATATTGATAAGGATAATGTTGGCCTGGAGGAGGGCGAAATTTGTCTTGGGCCCAACGAAGAAGTCCTCGTGATCCAGGAGTGCTATGACGCCACGAATAGTTACCACATCGTCGGGATGGTAGCGACCCAAGCTTGGGTCGTTGAACAAAAACACTACAGCCAGTCGCCGTCTGAGCTCGTGAGATCTGGCTTTGCTGATAGGCAGACACGCAAGAGCATTGGTCCTCACACATTGTTCTTTGACCAATGTGTGCAGCTGTGTACATGTTTCAGAGCACTGCATACGTGTCAGTCAGAATCTCGCGTACCACCCTTGAGCGTAACTCACAAATGTGTCCCAGCCAGGCTGAGGAATAGCTTCGAGAAGGGCATGGATAGAAGTTTCGTAAGTGACCAACAAATCAATCTCATATATCAAAAACTTGTCCATTGACATACGTAGGAGCGTCCGCGAAGCATAGACAACCGACTCCTGAGACATGTAGGGCGAGATGGCTGTGAGGAGCGATAAGAAGGAGCTGAGAGATGACCAGTCGCGTCCTTCATAAGGCTCGGCACTTGGTTTCAGGAGATTCAACTGAGAGTCTTGTTGTTCAAGCTCAGAAGAAGCGCCGAATCGATGAAACAACTCCTCCAAACGACGCGGCGTGACAATGCGCGCAACTGCTTCTGGACACGAGCTGAGCAAGTTACAGTATTCTCGTCTGACAAGAGTTGACTTTTGGGAGCAAACCTCAGTCAGTATCCATTCGAAAAGCTCATCCGGCAGTTCCCCCAGCATTTGCAAGATGGTGAGAGGTAGTCCTGAGACAAGATGTTGCTCACGTGTCTGGTAATCGCCTTGAGTCAACAATCTCCATGGCCCTTTGTTGAACTTTTTGGGGGCAGCTGTGGGGGATGGTATCGTATATCCTTCACGGAAGAAGCAATATCGAAGCTGTGAGTGTCCCGGTGCTGACCTCTGAACAGCTCTCATTACTTTCTGGGCATCTTGGCCGGTGTTGTTCTTGACAATGCCCTCCATCACATCCCGCGACATCTCATCTGTTGTCATTTGTTGATCATGTTGTTCAACAGTTGAAAAGGCCTTGATCTTCAAAGCACTTGCATGAGTCGCATCGTCCTGTCTAGCATCCTTTGCGAGAGCTTTGAGGTCGAATTTGTGCTTGGACATTATCGCCAATGGGGACGCAGGAAACTCAACTGCAGTTCTCTTGGCCCTTGGGGTCGTAAAGGGATTGTGAAGGGGGGTACCAGCAGCCTTGCCTGGGCGACCTCGTCCGAGGATAGCGGACAGATCCTCCAGCGAATCGTCTGAGGATGCTCCAAGATCATCTTCTTCGTCTGAATCTTTTATCTCAAAGTCTCGGGGAATTGTTGCCGTCTTCTTGACTGGAGTAGCCAACTTTTGTTCCGATGGTGATGATGGTGGGTTTGGTGTTGAGGTTCTGGAGGCCTTGGGTGTTTGTGACTTTGTCACGGGTTTGAAGAAACTCATAATATTCCCATTTTTACCCTTTTGAGACATGGCGTATCTGATTCGATAGCCAGGGGTAGTTTTAAAAATGCAGCAGGTTATTTGGAGAGTCTCCTGGTATTGATACCTTCACCTGCAAAAATGACTGCAGGTACAGGGTGTGTGAGGGAAGTACAAGATGCAGCTACAACATACTAACCGCGTTAATGGCTTTAGGTTGAGACGCGTTGGGGTACGGCGAGGCTGGTGACTAAGTGTGGCTACTGTGGCTGCCTGGGGACCTACTGTAGACGCTGACTGCGATGAGTTACTGATACGAACAGCATCCAATCATCAATCATCATGCAACTGTGTCTAGTGCTGAGGATAGAGTAATCTCTAGTACAGTACGGAGTAGAGCAATCGACATCTAAAAGAAGTTACAGGTTGCATTTTGGCCGCTGACAGACCTCGCCCTACAGATGTAACCATTTCTAGATGTGGCGCTCTACCAAACGGGCGGCTAAAAGGAATGGTGACAGTTCTTGGCCTGGCCCCCTTTCTCTAGACTAGAGTTTCCAGAAGAGTCCCCTCTTGAGCATCGGTCTTCTAGTTCTCAGCATTGACCAGGCCTTTATCACGATGCAGACGTAATGCTGTTGTTTTTAGCTCACTGGTTCGTGCTCCAAGATACGCGGCGTGTGCGGGATCAAGCCTCATAATCTATCAACGACACATGGGTGTTTCGTCCATGCAGACTGTGGTTGAGAAAAGGGGTTCATTATGCGTTTAATGCCAACACCGCCGAGAACGCTGGAGAACGATCGTCGGAAATGGAGCCTTTCTAGCCTTTGTGTTCATTCCAGTACCTATCTCGTCTCCTATTACTGCACAAATCTTAGTGCAGTATTGAAATCGGGGGTTGGAACCTTGTGTCTGGTATGCGACCCCAAGATGTTGACTTGGAGCTTATTTTTTTTCGGCATTGGTCTAGTGCAACGTGACTGTAGTGTACCAGTAAGCTCAGATAACTACCTAGGTAGGTACTGAGTAGATGTGGTTTCGGCATCCGAGCCTGACAGGAGTCCAGGGCTCGGGCTATTGTTATACAGTTATACTGCTTCTTGTTAGATGATGACGCCTGAATACGACAGTGGGTCATTTGCGAGCCGGTCTCAGACGTCCAACCCGAGGCTGACGCAGCACAGCCCAGCTCGGCGCGTTCCATTCTTTGCATCTGAAGGGGTTGGATCAGAATTGATGGATCATATGGATCCCTCCATCTCTCTAGCCTGGGCAGTCCTTGGGTTGATAAAACTGCACTTCGGATCAAGAATTAGAGGTTGACCGTTTGACTCAGGTGTTACGACCAGATAATTGTATGTCATACAAACAAAAAGAGCTAGCAGAGGCGATGTCATTTTTTTCATTCTTGAAATTCACGCCCGCCATCATGAGGTATATAGATGATTTCAACCAGCCGATATGATCTTGGCGATCTAGTCCTACTCGTGATATTTGGCAACCCCTGGGGAGTCCTGTCACTGGAAATTTGGACCTGCAGATGGTAGGCTCAGGAGAGGAGACCCCTAGCAAGGGTCCTCTCCAGTTGACGAAACAAGGAGCAAAGGGCACTCGCGTTCCTGAGCTAATAAGGCTTCAAGACAGGGGGACAATGGGTCTCTGTTGTTACTTGCATGTACCTTACCCAAGGACAATGCAATGTTAAGAAAGCCAAGCCAAGCATACACGGGTTTTCATGATCGGATAGGACAGTGCAGCAACAAAGGCAATCAAGTTAGTGCAATGTAGCACTGTAAGAACAAAGTGCTTCGTACAGAGCGTGTGTTTCGTGTTCCCGTCAGTCAATCCTCGTACGGGAATAACACAGACTCGAAAAACATCAAATCTCCAACACCTGGGCTTGAACAAATTGAGCTTGGAGTCAGGCTGCATGATGAAACGTCGATTTGATGGCGAATCTCTACTACCTAACCAAGTGGAACCGTAATCCGTCACCTGTGGTGCAGCACGTCCTGATGTTAGAAGAGGAAAGAAGACTTATGATTTCTGTCCTAAATGACAAAAATGATTAGGCAAAGTTGACATAGACCCTATTGGGCTTTTATATCAATCTTTTTTGGCATCCCAGGCTGGGTTTATATCTTTTCTTAAGGCACGGCAACGCCGCACTCAGCACCGCAATTTGTTCGTTCCATGGGCTCCGTGAAAGTGGCAGACCCCGCTGTGTTTGTAAGCCCGGTCCGTTGATTACAAGTGACCGACCGATGCTGCTTTATTATTATTCATCAGTCATGTCTGCATCTGCTTATGAGTTACGGAGTAGTCCCATTGGATCCATGACAGCGGGAAAATATCGTGGCGCTTTTTCTCGCTCGTAAGTAAAGTCCGTGAACCCGACAATGCGGAGGTAAAATCTGGACATAACGGGACTTGCGGAGGTTGACGACAAGTTATATTTCCATCCAAGAGAGGCAGGCGCTCGTATAACCCTGCCAAGAGGCATAATTGAATTTGGTGTACCTAGGTAGATATTAGAGTACGAGGTAAATAAACAAAGGACGCCGCGGGTCAGGAAAGGAACGGAACAGAACAAACAAAAAAGAGAGCGGCCAAAGTCTGTTTAATGAGGGGCTGATATTCCTTCATTCTTTCATTCATTCATTCAAGCAACGTGGGGCTTATGCTACATACAGTAACAATTTAACCTTGCTGGTCCTCTCTCTATTAGGCAGGGACGTGAAGATCTGGTCGAAGCTTGTTCCTCGGTTGTTTATGAGTTTATGAGGCTGTCAAGTGTCTCTCTACCAGGAATAACCCTTACCTTCTCGCACTTTGACAGTAAATATCCTCGTAAAGGAAGAAAGCAGTCTCAGATCTTCGTTCCAGCGTGGTATTCTACATCAATAAAGGAGGACGAGGCGAAACCGGATCTTGTTGCCGCCAAGCGACCATTGAGATCATCACGCAAGGTTGGATAAATAAAAGGTGGAGGATCCCGTCTTGAAACATTGCAACTGCTACCTACAAGTTCCTGGAGAAGTTGCTACTTAGTTCCCTATTTTCTGTTCTGACTACCTGTTGCTGGTGCAGTACATATTGTGCAGCCATCCCCTGAACCCTCGTCAGGAGATTTGTGCAGTCACCGCTCGCAATCATCTACTTATTTACGGTCGATTGTCCAGGGTCGCCAACACGGTGAGGATCAAAAGATTCGACAATTTATCAAGGGTGGTACTCAGAGGAACCCCGCCCTTTTTTGGCCTCCATTGATCCAACGGAATTTACAAAACCATTGATGACGGTCTCGACAAGTAGCCGCCATATTTGACCCTTATTAGGGACTAGTCGTGATGGCTACAACGAATAGAAGCTTATCTGATTTCTAAGATGTACGCTATCGATATCTTTGGTTGCAATGACAATAGTCACGGCCGGAAGGGATTGGTGAAATGCCCGTATGCGGAGTCCATCCACGGAGGCGACGGAGCCGGAGCTTCCATCCATGGACATTGGATAAGGTAGGTACCTAAAATTTAGGTAGGTATAGGTACTCAAAACCCTCAAAACTCACGATGGTTCGAACGAGACTAACGAATCTTGACAGAAAACACGCATCGGATATCCAGGGTCGCCGTTCACTTGATTATATCCTTGGCAAATCTTAGGCGCGACCTATTGTAAGTTCCCCCCTTTGCAAGGGGTTGGCTGGCTGGTGCTTCAAGGGGGAGTAAATGCCAACTGGAGGCGTATGCAGCAATACATCGTAGCAAGCTATTAACAAAGCTCGCAAAGGGCCGAGTGATTTATTCGAAGCTAGGTTACGAAGATTTCTTAGAAAGATGCAGATATAGTGGAAGGGCTTAGTGCATTTTTATTACTGGAAAACCGTTGCAGCGCATTTTGATGTGTTGTTGTAGTCGTGTCAAGGTAAATAATAGACCCCTGGCTGACAAGCCTCTGTTGGAGTTGCTCATCCTCTCCAACTCTAAATGTCGACCAAAAAAAAACACCAGGAGTGTCGGGGATATGTAGCGGCCGACCACGCCGCAAGACGCATACTGTGAATGCCCGAGGGAGCCGCCCGTGTTCCCAGGGCTGAGGTATGACTGATCTATTCACGTTAGACCAAGATAGTTCTACAGCCTACCTAGTTAGCTGCTGAGAGCAGTACACAGTCGAAATTCCCGACGACTTCAGTTAGAACCGTGGCGCCGGCGTAAGTGGACTCTGCAGGTCGCTGGGAGGCGGGAGATCCATAGGTTCCATTGGATTTTGACCGTTGCCTATCCGTACCGCTGAGAAGTTAACTATTCATGACGGGAACCAGGGAGGACAGTACTAAGTAAGTTCAGTCGGCATGTAAGGTATGACGGATGCCCGAAAGTACCGTGCTAAGCCTGGAGTCCGCTGAGTAGAAGACAGTTTGTCCGTGATGCTGCTTGATGGATGAATGAATGGATAATGGATGACATTGAATGTATAGCAGCAATGCGACAACACCGCCTTGTCAAGGCTGTCAAGGCAAGGTAGAGGGTAGGTATGTAAGCACTGCAAAGAAGCTTAGCTGCTAGGCAATAGTTAGTACACAATGCGAGACAGCGCATCGCAATCGTGAGAATCCAATCCATCCAATGCAAGCATCCATCCATCCATAGGATCCAATCTGTATGCAGGAGCAGATCCATGGGTACTTAGGGGGTACATTCCGGGCAGATGAAAGAGTGCGTCGGATGGGCCGGGATCAAGACTCCCCACGCACACCCACCCACAAGAAAGCCTGCGACCCACGCCCCCCGACACCCACTCTCCAGTGCCCATTTCCCTTCAGCAGCGCTCCTCAGCGA
>JAAQRH010001293.1:0-11504 GCA_013186785.1 Fusarium pseudonygamai
TATAAACCTAGTATAGACTAATTTACTTATTTAGAAACCTTAACTGTTATATTCTAGTTTACTTCTAGTTTAATATAACAGTAGATCTTATTAAAGTATAATATTTAGGGAATATTTAATGCAATCTTCAGTTGATACGGATTATCTATACCCTGGTTACTATCTGGTGTTGGTCACTGGCCATACCCCGCTCATTAGAAATAAAAAATGCCTGCCCTGCGCACCTCACTGCATACTCTAACTCGTCATATTTACTAATCGCTCGTACATGTTACGAAAGTTCATCACTTGGCCTTCCGTTTCAAGCAGTCGTTCCATCACCGCCATAGCCAACAATGACATCCTCCATGATCTCCAGCGGATCCATCTCTTGGCTCCAAGGACTTCGAGGCATTGGCGCCCTTCTTGTATATCTCCACCATCATCAACTATTCCCACGAGACGATGTCGAAGCCATCACGCTAGAGCGTTCCTTTGGATATAGAGGGAGGTATGAGCCAGCTACGATGCCTTTTATTCGCCTGCTTTTCAGTGGAGGACACTTTGCAGTCGCTGTCTTTTTCGTTGCTTCGGGTTACGCACTCTCGGCGACTCCCTTACGGCTGATACATGCGGAAAGATATGAGCAGTTGGGAGAGATGATCGCATCTTCATTGTTCTGAAGATGGCTGCGCTTGTTTGCTCCTGTTTTCGTTACGACTGTTGTCACAGTGTCGAGGATCAATTAAAGATGTACACACTATTTGTGATATGCGAAACTTTTTCTCGGCTCAGGAAGTCTCTGGTATACAGTATCATCATATCAGTACTGAAGACCTCCCTAGATAGGGAAACTCTCTGACTTGCGATCCAGACCACCAAGTGAACATGTGAGGGAAAGGTAATGGGTTGGAACAGTACGCAAGGTAGCTTATATATAGGTAAGTTCAGCCTCTAATTTAGATATTAACTTTATAGTATTAACGTGATAGAGTTTTACTGCTTAAGATGTAATAAATATTTAAATTTAATCATCCTAGACTTTAGAGGTACTCCGATGCTCCTTTCGAGGCTGACATGCATTAGTATCATTTATCATGTGTGGCGTTTGATCCTAGCTACGTTGTCGCGCCCTGTTTGGTAGACTTAAGCTACATACAGGGCAGTGCAGGTAGCAAAGCCCTGTTGAAGGGACGGTGTAATATATCAGTGTTTAGGTAGATCATTATCTCTCCCTCCCTATTAATGAGCCTTGCAACCCCTTATTCCCTCTTCTAACTTTCCAGCTTTTCATGCTAGTGCACAATGTCTGTCCCTGTCGGACTCCAACTTGGTGTTGAACTGACCAACTTTGTCGACCCTTTGACCAAGACAGCCTTGAGGCTTGGGACACTTGCTGTTCGTGAAGCAATTGAGAGATCCGGCTCTGATGAACTCGCCGAACTCAAGCTTGCACATATTCTAGGTCGACATCGACTGGACCCAGCCATTGCCACGCACTTCCCCAGCATTGTGGCACGATCAGACCATGCTCCTCTCTCTCAGTTTGTGAAAGAGCTTGTCTTGGAGGGCGGCTCGGGCCCGACACTCAGTCAGGTGCTGGTTAGCAATAATGTAGCATTGTTCTCGATGGGTTTTCAAGCCTCATTTCCGGCCTTTTCACACGACCATCAATCACCATCCCAGGCGTTAACACAGGCGATAGACGATATGCTCACCGACAGCAAGACAGCTACAAGTCACGGCCTCAACTGTGTCCCCCTTCTTGGTACTGTAACTTCGTGTCAGCAACAAACCACGGCCTTTTCTTGGGAACCTCGCTATACCGCCACTGAGCACAAGATACTGAGTGAGATGATGACGAACAACCGTACGATAAGTAGTCCTACTAAGAGGCACCGAATTTCTGAGCAATCAGCTAAAGGCATGACTCGCATTCATTAACAGTCCGTCGCTGATCGTGCGCTTCCATTTGTTATGTTGAGAGAACTTCTCACATCTCCGGATTCTATCCAAAAGCTTCCCGAAGACATAGACCCTGCGTTCAGTAGCATTACAGTTTAATCACATTTATAACCTCATCTTTATTTTAAGCATTAACCTTCTTCAAAAAATCTTCCTCGGGTAGTAAACAAAATCATTAGGCTGCTCTTTACAATGATCAATTACTAAACCGCTGGCACTGGCAACATAGATAACCCAATATCTATATTCTCCATGTGAACATATAATGGCGAAAGCGTCTGGTTAAGCTTGTTGCCGCACTCCTGCAGCGCTGCGGCGGTCATGAGATGGGCCTTACCGATGCCTCTTGATGATATGTCGAAGGAGGCTTGTCCCACTCCTAGACCAATGACGCTTGTTGATGTCTCGGTGGGTAAATATTGGGCATTATACAGATCAGGATCGTCTTGACCCATTCTAGACTAAGCGAGCCACTAAACGCCATTTACTGCTTAGCTCTTGGTTCAACCTTATCTGGCCAGTTCCATATGTGGTAGCGGGCATGAGGATTATTACCTAGACGATGTTTCACATAACTAGGGTGTTGAGGATTGGGCCTCTATGCCGAGATATGATTGAAAATTGTTCCCTAGCCTCATGCTCAACAATCACATTTCACCCAATGGGAAGCGAATTTCACTCGTTACAATCAATGAAAGACGAAGACGACTGACTAGTGTAAATGATACAACTTATGACAGATCTATGTATAGCCCAAAGTCATAGGCCAACCAGACCCCAGTTAATGCCCTCCCATTCTTCACTCTCAAGCCAAGCAATCTCGTCGGGTGAGACAGGTTGAGAGGATCTAAGAGTGACGCGCAGCGCCTCTACTCGAGATCTCGCTGCAGCAACGGCCCAGATTTGCCGTTCTCTGCTGGCTATCAATAGAATAGCGATTGGCGAAGGAACGACTGGGATGAGCGGCTGGAGTCTGCGTGGAACCATGTCTAAGCTCAGCATGTGCCCGCGGCGGGACAAGGCAACGAGAATAGAGAGAAATGCACAGGCAAACAATGTACTGTTGTTGATCGCTGCGATTAGTACAGGTATCATGCTTGGTAGCGGGGAAGCAGCTCACATGAGACCGGTACGAACCGCCGACTTTCTTCTTGTCGAAAGCAGAGCACTCTGTAGTTGTTGGAGATCCTGGTCAAGTCTTGACAGCGACGTTTGGAGCGACGCCTGTGCCTTGCGAAGACGCGCCAACACCATTTCGTCGTCCTCTTCCAGGTGACCGCGAGGGAACTCCCCAGGCCGGGGCGGACAAGCGGCTATGATCTAAATTTTAAAGCCTTGCATGCATCAAAGGATAGCTCACGTACGCATCTGTGTTGTGCTTCCAAGCAGCCCGCGCGATGCGGCAAGCCATTGGCTCAATCTGTACTGGTTCAGATAGATGGCACCATGAGCTTTTGTGAGGCCGACGCTGTAGAAAGGAGGGGATGCAGCAGCTTCAAAGCGCTCTTGGAGCGGCATCCTCTCGCTCTGCTTGTCCATGTTCGCTCGTCCAAGCTGAAAGAATGTATGGGTAGTTGCTGTGTAAATAGGAGTTAATTTGGAGGAGAGGGGAAGCAGGAACACCAGGTGGCGGGGAAAACAGTCTCGCTGCTTGTCACGTGAGGATCAAGACAGGACAGGGGAGGGAGCCCAGCGGGTTCACCTCGCTTTGGCAGCCTGTTCAGAATAACCGACAAGCCACTTTCTTGACGCACAGGGCTTCGTTGCTTCAATCCGGCAAATGCCACGTAGATAGTGGTTTGTATGCACATATAAACTCTGTGCCAGGCCAGGAAAAACGCCTGGGGCAGACTCATCTGTTGCCCTGGCTTGCCAAGTGGACGGCTCTCATCCTATGCATTCCAATGTGGCGCTAATTACTGCAGCCAAGTTGGATGCAGCTCTCTTCTTTCAACCCATGATGCCACACTCGACGGGCAAAAATGTCTCAGCTCCAACACAACCAGCGTGGATACTGAAGAAGTACCGGCCAAGTGCTGAAACCAAAGAGTTGGGCCAATACTGCATGGAGGGTGAGTTCATGTACCTTTTAAGGCTTGGTAGGTACATGTCGGTTATCCCACATGCCCTTGATAACCCCAGTACTGCTTTCTGCAACCATCGAACATCTGCACTTTTGCCCACCCACTAGTAACACTGCCACAGCCGCCCTGACCTGGTCATGTTTTAGAGGGAGGGGAAGGTTTAAGAAGATGATCGACCGCCTATTTTCCTCAGCACATCAAACAAACCTACTGGCTCAGCCAGTAGTCTCGCAAACATGGACACTGCGACAGAGCTCACGATGTGGCATATTCATTGCATTCATTCACCATTGCAAACACCCGAGAGCATCTCCGACTACACTGACGATACCAACACTTTCATAAAACGTATCTGGAACGGTCCTGGGGAGGTCGCGTCTACACCGCCTAAGCTAGAAGTCGCTGCAGTGGAAAACACTGTAGTCACCCACCGGGGCGATTCGGTCAATGCGGTCCGGGTAAGTGGCTAATCGAACCAAAGGCCACGAGCGCAGTTAATCAGTCCACTATCCCAGCTAAGATTCAAACTCCCCCCCAAGCACCAAAGAGACAACGATGCGTTTCTCAGGGCGATTCGTCATTTTTGCGAGCGAATATTCAAGCTCAAAGCCAAGGGCGAAGTTAATTGCCATATCAACCTCATGAGCCCCCGTTCTCTTATTGGAATCGCCCCCTTGAGCCAGTGGTTTAGGTTCTACTGGACACAAGGCTTCCTTGAGACCTTTATTCATCGACGATTGCCCTTGTTCAACGAGCTAGCTGATGCCGAGTTCTTCTGGCCATGGTATGGATAACCTACAACCCGGGGTCAACGTTGATTAAAGATTATGCGGGTCGGTGTGCTAACTACGAGTCAAGGCTGGAAGGAGTCGTGTATATTGTGCTGGCGTCGGAGCAGAACTCTTCCGAAATATTTAGGGGAATCAAGACTGCCCTTGCAAGGAACTTTGTCAGTATTCAAGAATAATATACAATGGACCGTTGACTGATGAACACGATACCTAGGATCTCGAGGCTAAGAGGCCACCTCAGGACCTTGAAAATAGGAGTAAAGAGCTGTCCAAAAATTTCTTACGCAATGTAGAAAGGGTTCTAATACATCTTGACGCTACCAGTAAGTTTCTTCTCTTGGACTTCCACAAAGAGTGGTCTAGCTGAAACTTTGCAAGCCAAGGCCTGCAGTGAGTGTATCGATAGAGGTGCCACTGTGCTCCCTTCGGATTTGGATGTCCAACTTTTCAATGTGGTTCTTGAACTATTCCAGGCTGGATTCGAAGTCTTGACCACCAACAAGGAAGTTTTTGATGAATGGCAAAATATTGTCTCTAGTACGGCAGGCAAGGTACATACCGCATGCTTTACCACAGGTCTCTCGCTAGGGTTGTTTGGTTGGCAAGCTGCTATTGCTTCTGGTGCTACTGCTGCTACCACTGGTGCTGCTACTGCTGTCACCGCTGGTGCTGCTACTGCTGTCACAGCTGGTACTACTGCTGCCACTGCTACTGCTGCTACTGCTGTCACAGCTGGTGCTACTGCTGCCACTGCTACTGCTGCTACTGCTGTCACAGCTGGTGCTACTGCTGCTACTGCTGTCACAGCTGGTACTACTGCTGCTACTGCTACTGCTGCCACCGCTGGTGCAGCCACCACTGGTGGTGCTACAATGTGTTCAACAGCAGTCCTTGGTCCTTTTGCCTTACTTGCCGTCAGCGCCGTCTTCCTCTACCTTCATAACAAGAACCATAATATGGCAAAGAAAGAAAGAGACAGAATAAAGAAATGTAAGGATACCCAGTCTAAATGCCAAGTTCTTTACGATAGTCCAGTTAGACCCTTGTGCTAAATCCCGTTTTATAGTATCGGAAGGCATTCAAGGACACCATGATATTGCGCGATATCTTGCCCAGTGGTTTATCAGCGGCCACAAGCCCGCTCAGCCAGATGAAGGAAATGAGATGCAAGACATGAGAGCTCAACTTGGTAAGACAGGGCTGATGCCAACCTTGTCACTGAGGGACTACAAGGCGGGTATCAGCAGCGAGGCCGACGTCATTCGCCAGCAGCTCCAGAAGATGCAGGAGGACCCCGACCTGAAACATTACTTCTCCTAGTCTTTTCCTTTAGACGACGGACCAATCTTGATTCTATTTCATCTTGTATTTATCTTGTTAGGCTCCGAGACTGTAAAGAAATTAAGGGGCAATGTAAGGAATCCTTGGCATATTGACTTTTCTTTGGCGCGGGTTTTATTTAGCGACCTCTAAACTTAGGTCCGCTACTAGGTAGGTTGAAATTAATACGAATAACTAGGAGTGGATGAGGCTGAGCTCGAAGAATATCCATCAAGCCTTGTATCAGAGTGCATCGGACGCTTTGAGTCCAACTACAGGCAAATCTCATGCGAGACTTTTACCTCAAAGTCATTCCCTCAAAGACAATTCAGCGGCTCCTCCAAAACAAGCCATAGAAATAGGTTCCATAAACACCATAATCCGACCAGGAATCATCGCAACTGCATCATTCTTATTCGAGATCGATGAGGCCCGACTCGGCGATGACATTGTGGGATCAGGGTGCACAAAACGAAAGCAAAAAGGCTCGCTCTGGTCTGCAGCTATGGCTTTGATCTATTCATTCTCGCGAGTTCAAGAATTGACGACTTGTTCTCAGCTTCCGCTCTCTATAGACGCTTTCGAAATGGCTGACTAATGAGGATTATCTGAAAACTGAGAAGGGTGGCTTCCAAGGACCTATACTTGATACAATCCGCTCTTTTGAGCTAATTTGTAAGCTACTACTTGGAAGGCTGTAGAGTAAACCCTATGTTTCAAAGGCGATTCTCATCAGTTCTAGGGGTTGGAGCATCTTCCTAGATACTATGGACCCGGTTGATCCCGCAGATGTGAAAAGAGGGAGCCTGCATATCAGATTAGGGGTACCGGCACGTAATGGCATACGAAAGGCACATATTATCGATAGGATGGATGACTTCAGGGTTCACTCGACATGGGGAATTTCATTGCAATCTGATCCCCGTATATCCTTTTGGCCTGGTGTGTGGACAGCAAAGCTTGTGGGTACACACATTGGATACCATGACCACGACGCATTCACTGCTGTACAAACATATGACTGGGGCCACAGCGGTCAGAAAGGCAAGAAGTGGCGCCTTGGCTTCCGAGAGAAGCAGGAAATGTAAATGGAGTTCCGGGTCTACCGCAAATGCTCATGTCCACGGCTTCAGGATGCAGTCGAAACGCGCCGTGTGCTTGATAACTTGTTAGTTTGGCCCGATGTCGCGAATCAGGAGGCGGGCAAAGGTCCAGGTAAATACATTGCGAAACATCCCGATGATAGCTGGAGCGCATCTGAGATTCCACAGAGAATCTTCCTTAACAGCGAGACCTGGTTCTTTTATGTCACTCGGGATAGCGCTTCAAGGTGGGCTGGCCAAAGGTCACCACCTGACTTTGCAGAAGCTCTCAGTGTAATACTTGAGAAGTGGTGCTGGATGGAATCAGAACTAAAACGCCTGGGTCTCCATTACACGACGTCTGATCCGCTAATGAAGGAGAAATGGCTATAGGAGCATCCAGGAGAGGAGCTCCCTCCAGCACAAATACCCGATGACATGATTGAGAGATTGGCTCGAGACCGGCAGGTGACTCGCTCGTTGTGGTTTCTTCGTCAGATTTGAGTATTATTATATGGTTAGCTCCTTGGCTAATTAAAACTCACATACAGGGTATACTCACGACTTGACATGGCCGTGCACCATCCCAAAAGCCACGGCGAGCTTCTAAAGATGGATTTCACAAAGGTCTACTATGATCTCATAGAGAAGCCATGGCTTGTTCGTGCACCGGAGCCAGAGGATCGAGGATATCCACACGCTGACCTGGGCCATCTGATCTCTGGCTACGATGCAGGCCACTACTCCTATGTCAGGCAAGTCACCTATAGCCGCCCATAGAGAGTAATTACTCATAAAGAATTCTCAGTGCTCACGTGTTTGCGGCAGAGCTCTTTGAGTCTACATTCCGTGAGGATCCAAGTAGCGTATCAGCTTGGGACAGATACAGAAAGGGAATTCTTGAATTCGGCGGGAGTCGAGATGGGTTGGGGTTGCTACAAGAGTACTTGGGACACACTCCTACTGCTGAGGCGTTGCTTCGTGATATCTTAGAATAGGAATGCTGTATGGCGAGAATACGTGTCTTTCTCTTCATCATGCCTCAGCCCTGACAAGGGCCCTGCATTCGTATCTGCGTCTGGAGCTGACCTTGATGAGACAAATACCCTCTCCTCATCAATTCCATAAAACCTGTCAGACTCGCGAAATGAGTAGTCGATGCCTGGTTGAAGTGCTACTTCCGACAGAGCCAGATCTATGCTAAAGTTTCCTGTGCTAGGACTACTGTTGTCTGTTGCTGGTGATCTTGGGATCGATGAAGCAGTCACTGGTCGAGGTGCGTGAAACGCAGGGCTTGTTGCTCCTGACCTCGGCAGTCTGAACAGCGTCGATGGATCTGGTTGAAAGTCTCGCCTGGATGGTTCTCTGCTCGGGGCCTGGCGATATTCAAGTAGATCCGCCGTTAAATGTGTCTCAAGAGAATCCATTTGAAAAGACTGGGAAAACGAGTAAGCAATGTTCGGAATTTTGGGGGGTTATTGGACAGGGACTTACATTACTTGAGTCCGACCCTCCGCTAGTGGAGTGAGATGAAGAGTTCTGGTCGACGGGTGTATTTCTGCATATTGTTTCGTACAACTTCCATGTGTGCTTGATCAAGAATCCTATCAGGATGACCAGTCCATGGAGAGCCAATACCACATAACCAACCGACTGCCTTGTGGCTTCGGTGATAGGCATAGCAAATACACTGATAAGGAACAAAATGGCCAATCGCACGACTGATATGTAAATTGCAGTTGACGGTTTTATCCGCATGCTTCGTCTTGAATTTAGGTGCGAAACAATGATGAAAGCTTCGCAAGCAATCAACATGAAGAGCTGGGCAAGAGGAAAGTCTTGAAGACTCCCAACGCCAATGGCCTGTAAAAGCGGCATCGTATGCGGTATATGGCGAGAAAGTAACCGCCACAGTATATGAAAATCCATATTAGGATTATTCGTTTCCAATCGGCTGGCTCGCGGTGGTTTCAGTTGGTCGCCCGCTTCGTCATCCAGCACTCGTACGAGAAAGTGCCCGGCTGCAAGTATTATGAGTAGCATTACCACGGCTAATCCAATGCGATAGTTTGGTAGGTAGCCGACAAGAATAAGATCGTATGAGATGTAAGAGAGCAACGGCACACTAAAGAAGCAAAGTGCAACGCCAATAGTTGTCGAGGCAGCCTTCTGGAGTACTGAGAGAAAAGGGAGGGAATGCACCGAATTTGAATGAGAGAAGGTCCAGAATGAGACTAATAAGAGAAAGAATATCGGGGATATCAAAATAATCAAGTTGATCAGGGAGTTGGCCAAGGTATTAAGCATATTTGGGTATCGAAGCATCTGCGTCATGAAACCAAGTCCATAAGAAGCATTGCTGGTGTACATACCACCAGTCGGACCCTCATACATGTATCCACTGCTGAACGGACCTGACCAGTATAGTAAAGAAGCCCAAGAGAGTTTGCTCACTGCAGGGACAAAGAAGCCGGGATATTCAATGGTCATTGATGCCGTTATGAAAGCGAATTGCAGGTAGCGAAGATAACTCGCTATTTCCAGAACCACTGACCAAAATGAGCTCGAATTGAGCCCATGGGCATAGGTGAGACTGCTCTGGTTTACTCGCCATGATGAAAGACCGACGATTATCAAAATGGCAAGCGGCACGAATGTCAAGACAGCTGATATGCTGTCGCCTAAGTCTGGGGTGATCTTCGCTTTGCCGCAGTCTAATTCCTGACCATCGGCTTGTCTGAAGCGGAACGTTGACGCGAGAGTTTGGAATTGATGTGTGTTTTGAAAGCTGTACAGCAGATGATAGGAACTGAAACGCGTCTTTTCAATTCTATTCATCCAGTTAGCATCCTAGCAAGCCCAGATACACAGATTATACTTACGGAGTCAAAGTATCCGTGATAGGTAAAGGACAATTACTTGAGAAATTCTCCAGCTTCCCAACTGAGCGGCCAAGGACTTGAAAATCAATCGAGCTTTTCAGCGAAGAAACATCAATATCTTGACAACTCATGAGCGATGCATTATGGACCGCGAGGATATTCAACTCCAAGCTCGCGGACCGAGACTCTGCATCAATATTCCACGATCCTCGAAAGCTGTCAATCCAAAACGGATTGATCTCAATGGAACCTATGCCTTGATATCCACGGGTACATGGATACTTTCGAATCCAAGGCTTACTTTGCCAGATCTGCTCAGCTGAAGCTGGTAGCGTCTCGCCTAGTAAAGCGAGCAAGAGACATGACCTAAAGATACTGCGGGAGATATTCGAAAGCATAGCGAGCAGTCATGGCTACTTTCATAAGAAGATACTTCAGTTTAAAGAAGGGCAATAAAAATGAGAAAAAGTTGGTTTGCTTTATTTCGAAAGCAGACGTCGCGTCAAAGTTTTGGGTCCCATAAAAGGGGCTATCATCGGCCAATGGTAAAGCACAATTCATGAAAAGCTTATTCTATTTTAAGATCTCCAACGGCCATAAGTCGGATATAGTAAAGCCTTCTACTACAACGACTTGATAGAAAATAATACTTAAAGGTGCTAACAATTTTGATCAAAAGAGGGATATAATATTCAAGATATCGAAATTGGCATCGACGGGGAGCAAAAACTGATTACATCAAATAAATACCTCCTTGAAGGTAGACGCGTGACTTTGGGTAATAGGACTCGGCTATTGATCATATCACGCTCTGACTGAGCAATTCAAGACTTTCTCAGATTGGACGAGACAGAAGGACCTTTCGCATAGCTTATTATCACACTAGTAACTGCTAATCACTTTTGCAATCTAAGCGTGCGTCCTAACTTTGCAAACGAGGAGTTGTGGGCTCTACTAGAGAACTAAGATCAGCTATCCGTCATGGTGCAGTCTCTTTCTCTGTCACTGAGAATGCTGCATGTTATCATACAGTAATTTACAGAAGAGTGCTGCCGCATCTCCCTGAGTAGTCTTTTCATAGCCAGGGGCTCTGTAGGGGATGTTGAGCGCTCTCGCTACTCTTGTAGGCATGCAATTCACCATTTAACCACACAAAGATAAGTTGGCATCCTACTTTTAGAAATTCTCTTCACTGGCCTCATCCCCTATTCTCGCCTCTTCAAGTCCAATCTTGCTACACGTGCTCCAAACCCCCATAGTCCCGCTTATGACGTTCAAGTGGCGACGCAATTCTAGTTCGTCAAGATGTATCATCTCCCAGGCTTTGAAAATCCTCAGCCTATCTGTACGCGGAGGGAACACGACCCGCTGTATATCTATGTATATAAGGCGCGTGATATA
>JAAQRH010001294.1:0-17707 GCA_013186785.1 Fusarium pseudonygamai
TCCCCCCAGCGGCAAGCTGCAGGCACTTTACCAGGTTCCCGATTGTCACATTCGCGCATGTTAGGGCTACTGTGACCTCCACAAAGCAAACACTTCACTGAAACGATTATCCAACCGACTTGTCCACAGTCATGAATGAACAAGTGGCATTAGAATGATGGTAGCTTGCAATGTCAGCATGTCCAACATGCAAGTGTCTGCCGCGTGTATATGCAGCTTGCCGCTGGGGGGAGCATCGTCTGATCGTAATGACACCCGCTTCGCTGAGTCGTTCTATTGGTAGATTTCAATTAGCAACATAACAGTATTTCTAGTGAATACAAACCAAGTTCCCGTAGACTTTGCTTTTCTTGAAAGATAGGCTCCATCAGATATCACTTTGTGGACATGTTAGCTGCGGACTCTAAAGCAGACATGAGGTTGCAGGGTCTTTGTTCTTTAAACGACATGCCTGGGCCATGTCAATGGAAGCTGGCAGTATTCTGTTTGGAGGATCATGGATGAATAATACCAGAGTCTCAAATAATATCCTTGCTTTGGTGTATTGAGTCCCTGGTATAAAGTAAAGGGCATGCCCCTGAGTCTCTGGTCACTCGACATCACCTTGATGCTAAGCAATACCTAGTCACGAATAAGCTTGTAATCATCATCTTCATCAGTCATCTTACCAGTCTATCATTCATTACAGCCCTTGTCCTTCCCTCAACGCCATCATGTCCTTATCCTCAGACCAGAAGCTGGACTCTCACACTGTGTTTCCACACAGTCACAGAGAAGGACCCAAGTGTATTGGGTTCGCAAAGTCCCAAGGCCGGCTGTGTAATAGAGTCATCGGGAGTACCAAGGTAAGGGAGCATGAACACCTCATGGCGAGGTTAAATAGTGTGCCCCTTGATCAGCGGGCGGACCACCCGCGCCTGGCAGAGGCTGTGAAACTCCTTCTGTGCTATCAACACAAGGCCACTGATTTCGATAAGGAGCTGGAGGATGCTTCGCAGAAGTTTCGAGATGCGGCGGAGGCAGCGAAGAAAGCGAAGGCGGCCCGAGTCAAGGTGTGTGATTGTCCTGTTCACGTTATCGTGCTTGACTCTTATGATGAACCAGCAGGAGAAGCCTATTCCCCAGAAGCATGAGCCTGAGCCTGACTCTGACTCTGAGTCTAGCTCAGAATCGGAAAGCGATGGCGGAGGCGATGTTGAGATCCATCCCCTGGAGGCTTGGGAGCGCTACAACTCCAAGTGGAAGGCGATAGACAAATCTGGGTTGGAAGAAGGGCTTGTAAGTAACAGACTACGCTCTTGTTTCGGTAGCATGACTGACGATACCTTCACCATAGCCTGTAGTATACCAAGTGCCGTGGCCAGTGACTTCAGGCAAGCAGTGGTATGTCAGCAAAGAAGAGGTCGTCAGATTCTTCAATAACATTGCAGATGAGCATGGCAAGGCCGGTTGCAGGGCCATATTCTTGCATGAACGCATGCGCTGGTGCTCTAGGAATGTCAAGGATACTTTTGGCAGAATGTTTTACCAAGGCATTTGGAAAAAGGAGGTCAAGATGATTTCTTCAGTTGCTAAGGAGTTCGAGAAGCTGTACTCGGAGTAGTGTGATAATGGGTTGATACTCGGTAGCAGTGGAGTAATGACGGGCTTTGGGGTTCTGTTTATGCTTCTATTCTGTTCCTTGGGGAGGGTATTACATAAAAATACAATTGCGTGCTAAGGTAGGTAGTTGTAGTTAGGGCGGGTGGCCCAGGCCTTCTCAGTGGGAGTCTGCGTTTCCTTTCCCGCTCCCTCAAGCGGGTTCCCGTCCCCTCGTACTATTCCTACCTACCTACCTACATCAACATCCGTGGCCGACCAAAGTGAGTGAGCAGTCTTTGGGACTGCTCAAATATGCCATAATTCCCTCCTCTTTTTACATTCCATTTCCTGTCCTTCTTTTGTATGCCCAGCATCCTAACTAGCTCGTCGACCATACTCTCAAGATGTCGGGCCAGAACAACAGTTCCGAGAGTGACCCAACACTCGACGATACACTCGCACAGGATGAAGTGAAGATAGATGCTGCTCCAGGCAGAAGAAAAAAAGAAAAGAGAAAGTTAAAGGCCAGTGAAATGCCTACGCTTGACAAACTTGCAGCGAGATGTGTCATAGCTACTGGGCTCACACCTCTGACCCCCCGCTTGACGGCTCAAGAGTCATTCTGCGAGCTACTTCGTTGGTGGTAAGTCACAATTATACCTGACCCTGATCATATCACTGAGGCTGACATGGCGTCTCATAGGAAAGACAAAATCATGGAGTCTGCTGGCACGCAGCTGACCGACTTTGACGTCGTCATGAAAAAGCGTGCAAACCACTACGATGCAAAGATCCCCGCAGAGATAGCTTTCACTGCGCAAGACGGATCTGGAAAGCCTCTTGGTTATGTTCACTTCATGAACAAAAGAGATGGCAAGGGCGGCACCGTTACAGTAGCTGTACGAGACGTGACTCCTCTGCAGCCCTCGATGGTAGTCCCTGACAACGAGCGGCCTAAAGAACCTCAAGATGTCCGATTCACCCACCGCTCAGAACTAGGCTTAGGAAGGGCCGTTCTCAACTTCTTGGGAGCCGGCACGAATCATGCTGTTACCTGCAGAACGGGAGGTCACAGATACAGGTTCAACTATGGCACAGAGGGCCAGCTCATGGCCTTCGTGACAATCATGAACCAAGAAAAGATCAACCAGTTTCGACGATCGACAGTCCCACAGGGCAGTCTATATGTCCCCTTTCAGCCGCACCCGGAGACTGACTCCATCTTCAACATCGGTCCTGACAAGGAGGTGGGGAGAAGCGGGCGTGGCAAATACATATACCGTTCCACGGTCACCCCCAGAGAGTTCAACATCTGGTGCGAATGCGCTTTGTTCCTACAGGGCATCAAGGACGACGATATCGTCAAGACTGAGATGGGTGACCTGATCCTCGATCCCAAGTCTCGTGGCAAAATCTACTTCAAGAGCTTTCTCCTGAGTGACACGACCCGCAGGTACTATGCTAGCTTGTCCGAGAGACCGCTCAGATTCGGTTACAACATCCTCTACGGAACTCCAGATGAGATGATGAAGCACATGAGTTCGCTAGAGGAAGAGTGTCAAGCTATCATGTCCATCTAGGATCTGGCTTTGAAGCAGAGACCGAATCTCGTGGGACACCTCAACAGCATACTCGACGACTGGGGCTGGGGAGATGTTGAGCTGGCGGCGCAGTTCATCAAGAAGGACACCATCTCTCTTCTCGGAGATTATCTATTTCTTGACCGCTCAAAGTGGTACTATCCCACCGGCTCAAGACCGGTATGTCATGGACTGCGAAGACTTTCGACTTGGTATATGCTTGCTAACAATCTTTGAACAGGACTCCGAGTACTTGAAGAATCTCTCGAACTTTGGTCGACAGGCATTAGAACTGCGAGACACGTACTATTCCATCTTGACGCCCTACAAAACGGTCAATAGAAAGCTATACCAGTACATCCCTCGAGTGCTCAAGGCAAAGCCTGCTTCTATCCCAGACACGGTATTTGCCGCCTTCGTCGACAATGCTGTCCGGTCCTGTCTGTCTGCATGCAAGCATACAGAAACTCTCCGCGTCATGTTTTTCGACGCACGCGGTCTTCCTCATTGGACTGTTTTAGTTGATGATAATGTCGTCAGAGTACCCAATAAGTGGCTCGATCGGGAAAATTTGGGACTAATTCATGACATTCTGGGAGGTGATGAGTTACTGGCGAATTTGATGATGGCAGTTACGAGCGCCGTGTTTCATCTCGTTCTCAAGCAGGTCGCTATTGACAAAGAATCATTTGACCAATACAAAGCCACTGCGATGGAGAGGTTTAAAGACTATGCCCGGGAGGTGGTGAACTCTAAGATGCTGAATCTGAGCTTTGAGCCTGGTTCAGGGGCCAACTTGGCAAATGTCTCTTGGGAGACTACGTTCTCTTCCTGGAATGTCTCGAACTATCATGTCCAGCTGCATCAGACAGAAACATGTCGAGATCACCAGAACGCTGTACTGGTTCGAGACAGTCAGTCAAGCAAACCCCTTCCCCTCGCAGGTAAAACAAGCTAACGGAATATATAGTCCTCCCCACAAGCCTGACCTGCATCAACGACACATGCCGCATCGAGAGGATTTTCTTCACACGGGATTTCCGACGACACTGCATCAAGGATTGCATCTTGGGGAAAGAGTATTTTGGCATCGTCTACAACCCCGATGAGCCTCTGTCCATCCCCCTTGTCACAAGCACTTTCACAGTACCAGCGGATGTGAACACCGCCGATGACTATGATGTTGAGATGGCACTGGAGGACCTCGAAGATCTCCAAAGCCGACTATCTTCTTGAAGCCACTAGTTGCCCACTTCTACCTACACCCTACACTAGAGATTTCTTCATCACCCAGGGTATACACAAAAGACCTTTGAATTGGATTTATATATTCCAGGCTAGAGGAAGCAAAACGCTTGGGACGCACTCTAAATGAAAAGAGAAAGAAGAGAGAGAAAAAAGACTCAGGTAAGTTCGGTATTGCATAAAGTCAGGTCACGACTAATTCTTCCTAGTACCTTGCTTTAAGGTGGCTAGAGCTTCTCTTGCTCTCTGGGGCGAGGTTATTTGGACCTCAGACATGGACAGGTGTAGACAGAAATTTGGTGAAATGAGGGAGGTTGGGTGATTGCCCTAGTGCAGGCAAAGGGAGTATTTCTAGAAGATCTTTATTGGATCTTGGCAAGAAAGATCAAGGTTGGAGGTTAATTTGTTCTCACATGCGTTCGGAGCATCTTCGAAGTGTCCATTAATAGAGCATAGCGGCGTCAAGCCTCAACGCCTTTCCAGCCTTTCGATTTATAGGTAGTACGAGTTATCAAACTAAAGTTTTCGGGTGAACCTAATCGTCCTTAAGTCTAAATGTACACTTTAAGCCATTGTCGTATTCAGTACTGATCGCCATGGGTAGCCACAGTCAGATATCACAAGGAAGTATTAGAGAAGGCATATTCAGTCCAACAACACGTCTTCAGATTAACTACATATCCTATCCTATCTTAGACTATCTCGTGCCCTCCCATATACCCATCGTATAAGCCAAGAGATTAATATATACATCAGAAGTGAAGATAAGGAATAACAAACCACCCTCTTCCACGACATTAAATACCCCAGATATAAGCATCCTCCCAATTCTACCTCGCCATGTCCTGCAAAGGAATGTATGTATGCGATTCCAACGGCTCGCGATGAATTAAATAGTCTGTGCCCTGCTCCCAGTGACAACCAGTTTTTACGAGAAGTAAAGGGGTAAAAAAGAATAAAACATAAACCAATCCGGCGGCGCTATTGGGCTTTGAGGTGAATGACTCATGCTTTTTAGATGAGAGCGACGGCACCGAGGATACCAGCCATGAAGGCAAAGACGGGAGCCTTGTTGGCGGCGGCAGCGCCAGTAGCAACGGGTTCAGGGGCAATGGTGGGAGTGGCAGGGACGGTGACCTCAGGCTGGGTGACAACCTCGGTCTCGGGAGCCTGGACAGTGGTGGGCTGAGGAGCGACAGTCTCGTAGACGGTACCGCCACCAACGGTGTGGTAAACCTTGGAGTACTGAGTGACGACCTCGCCCTTGCCAATGGTCTTGACGATGGTCTCAACAGCGGGCACAGTGGTGGCAACCTTTTCGACAATGACGGAAGTGGAAGTGTAAACGTTGGTGATAACCTCGCCCTCAACGGTCTTGGTGACGGTGACGGGATAAACCTCGTACTTGGTGTGGTAGACCACATCTGTCTCGTGCTTGGTAACATCGGGCTGCTTGACCTGGTCGTAGACGGTGCTGTGGACCTTCTCAACAACGTACTCGGTAGAGGTGTAGACCTTGGTGATGACCTCGCCAGCAATAGTGTTGGTGACAGTGACTGGGTAGACATTGGTCTTGGTGACATAGACAACATCGGTCTCGTACTTGGTCACATCAGGCTGCTTGACTTGCTCATACTCGGTTGTAGCAACCTTCTCCTCGATGACCTTGGTGGTGGTGTAAGTCTCGCAGACGACCTCACCAGCAATGGTCTTAGTGACAGTGACGGGGTAGACCTTGGTCTTATGAACGTATTCGACATCAGTAGCATACTTAGTAACGTCGGGCTGCTTGACGTGCTCGTAGTCAGTGGACTTGACCACCTCCTCGATGATGCTGGTGGTGGTGTATGTCTGAGTGACAACCTCACCGGCGATGGTCTTGGTGACTGTCACAGGGCAGACAGTAGTTCGTGTCTTGTAGACGACATCGGTCTCATGCTTGGTGACATCGGGCTGCTTAACGTGCTCATAGTCGGTAGACTTGACAATGTCGTAGATAATGCTGGTGGTCGTGTAGACCTCGGTAATAACCTCTCCAGCAACAGTCTTAGTCTGGGTCACAGGGCACACTGTTGTTTTGGTAACGTAGTCAACATCAGTGTAGTGCTTGGTGACATCAGGCTCCTTGACTGTGACATCGACAGTCTTGGTCTCGGCAACAACGAGTGTTGAGGTTGTGAGCTTGGTCTCACAGTAGGTGCTGGATATTGTTAGAATGGTGCAGTCTCTTGGTAGGCGTTGAAAAACTCACGTTCCCTCCTTGTAATGAGTATAGGTGACAGGGCAGATGGTTGTAGTGGTGTAGGTCACAGCAACCTCCTTAACCTCGTGCTCGTAGTGGCCCTTCTTTCCGTATCCTTCGTCTTGTCCGTACTCGTTCTCGCCAGTCTCGTAGTCTTTTCCGCTCTCAGAGTCTGGGCTCTCGTACTCATCTCCTCCCCGTCGGACGTTGTTAGCCAAAGCCGAGGTGGCCAAGACCAAAAGGGCAGCACCGAACTTCATGATGAAGAAGGTTGAGAGGATTTGTGATATCAACGAAGGTGTTATAAAGCGAATGCAAGCTATGAGCAAGCGATGGTGATTTGATTGAGCGAAGGTAGAAGTAACCTGAACGAGTTGGTTACTTGTGTATACACAAATCCAATCAAGGCTGATCGAGAAGTGAGAGAGGCTGAGATGGATGGAAGAGATGGAAGGAAACCCTGAGAAGGTTGCAGACTTATATCTGTAACTTCTCGAACCAGAACCTACCTTAGATGAGAGAGGTTGGCCTTGACAACCTCCAAACTTTCCAGGTCAAGTCACCCAAGAGACCTCACTCCTCAAGCTCCACCCTTGGTTGCATTAGTCTGACTCTACCTGCGAGGGGACGATAATCAGCATGAGGGAGGGGTGCGAATATTGGCAAGATGTGCTACGGGCATCGTGAGTCCAACCACTGTCAGAGGGATCAGAGGATGTGGCTGGAGCTCACTGGAGTAACCGTGATACAGGAGGGATGCAATCGAGAGGACTGGCTGGCTGGCTAGCAATCGGCTAGGAAGGGCAATGGGTTTCCTGCAGCGGGAGCCTGGGTCGACGGTGAACCAAGACGTGATGTCAATATCATGCACGGAGGTCAGCGATACTGTGTTGGTTAATGGCCAAGACAATTGGGAGCTCCTTTGCGTAAGGTTTCGAAAGCTCCCCTTAGCTAGGCAGATCCGCAACAACAGGGCCGAAGTGTCGGCCTCCCTCCAAGCTCAACAAAAGATCCTGCCCTTCTCAGTGGACGAGGCTACCAGGTTGCCAGGTTGTGTAAGACCAGGCCGTATTGACCCGCTTGGTTTGGCCATTCACTTAATCAATTGATCACTGGATCAGCCTGCATTCAGTCTGGGGAACCTAGTAAGACGGCAGACGGCATGAGCAGCTAGAATGAGACCTGGACACGAGGGAACCTGCGATATCTCTGTGTAAAAGACAGCAAATGGTGGGAATGGGGACTGCATCTCAACGAAACTGCGTAGCACTCGGTGACCTATAGCGGCGGGGAGAACAAGCTGGGTCAGAGGAGAGAAACTCGTGTAAACAAAAGAGGCGGAAACAATGCAACTTGGGCTGGATGACAACATCAGCCAGCGTCGACGATGCAGGTCGAGCCAAACTCATTCTGCCAATATGTACCTAGCAAAGTATAGGTAACCGAAGCTGTACTATACCAAATCACGGTATGAGCGGCTTGTCGTCGATGCAAACTGCAAAAGCGGTCACTCCGTTGAAGTTTGGTATCGTACGCAAAGAATCGGCATCTTGGACGTTTAGTGCCCAGCAGCAGCCAACAAACTCTGGAGCCTCTTGGAGCTAGGGCAGTCCAGGAACCCAGCATCGCTACGTGGACGGGAGACTTGGCGCCATGTCAGCCATGACACAACAAAGACGCAGAAACCTGCTTGTCGTGATAGCAGAAGGGCATGAGAAGGTGGCCGTGGTTAGCATTGTAACCATAGAGATAACTGTAGAGTTAAGGTAGGCTGAGCAGAGGCAGCATGTAATGTCAGCAAGCCTCATGAGGAGAGTTTTCGCTTAACAAGCAGAGACGCCTTGCTTGAGATGGCTAGTGAGGATCGTCTACCCCATGTATGTATATGCCGCCAATCGACGATTTGCTCGTGATGGTGAGGCCCAAAGAAGTACCTTGGTTTCGGGGGAGTGGGGTCCCCTGAGCATCTTGGTTGGAGCCTCCGGGGATTTGCTAGTGAATATTCCCGTTGTAACTATGGCATTGTTCGATTGTGAATGCCCAGGCAGACTTGGCAGCCGGATCAATGGGCCGAGAAAAGAGGCGGTCGGGATAAAGAAATGGCTTGGTTTCCTGTGCCATCCCTTCCAATATAGGAATTGTCGAGCGGAGTGGCCAGAGAACCTTAAGCAGACCGGCCATCATAACCGCGTTGATATAAGCCACAGGTGGTTGCTCTGGCACATGGCTGTTGTGTTAATCGAAGCTCCCGGAGGTCGGGAGGTAGATTCGATAAACAAGTCCATGGCTGGAAACTGACTGAATGGCTACCTAGAAATTCACGATACACGAACTTGAAGAAAAGAGAACTGGCGGGGGGGCTTTGAAACTGGTCTTCGCGATGGCCGGGTTCTACGGACGGCCATGTGGTTCAGAGGTTGGACAGCGAGGACATCGAATGCGGGCGCCTTTTGCAAGCGAAGCACAGCATTTTCGTCCATTACTGGCCATTACGAGATAGATAGCACTGCGGGTCGGAACCAATGGACATATCAGGCCTGACAGAGAACGGGGGATTAGCCAAGGACGAGCACGAGCAGCCAGTTTGATAGCACAGCATGAAAGAATGCACTCAAGAGCTGCAGCCACCACGCCTTGTGCTTGTGAAAGCCTGTTTTGTTCTCTCACCTGGTGCCCACTGGCAGATGCATGAGGCAGGGAGGAAGAAGAGCTGTTGGCCATGGAATCAATCAGTGGTTTCTTCCCTGGATGAATCGATTAACCCAGGTCAACAAGGGAAGGGATGGAGGTCAATGTCGCATCATAACATGTCCCCTAGCGTATCGGTCCCGTGTCATTAGCGCGCACCATAATGAGACGAAACAACCAATGCTGAGCTAGATGCCGCCATAGCTGTCTCGGCGTGCTGTAGTGGTGTGGAGGAATAGGGCGTTGAATACGAGAGAATGCTTCCCTTGGAGGGCTTGAGTTTTTTGAGTAACAAGAGGTAACGGTTGTGGTTGTGGTAGCCTGAGGAACCGAACACCACCTCACTAACAGTGGTCCAATACGGGCAACTACTAACCTACCCAACCCACCAACCTCACTGACTGTTGCCAGTATAAGTGGTAATTTTATCATTCAGCCTCGCTATATCTCAAGGCCTTAAAATCAAAATCTTCCAAGTAACAAAAACCACCAACAGTACTCAAGTAAGGGGAAAAGAGTTACAGGCAGAGACATACTTAGCTTCGGCATTTCGCAGCTCTCAACCCGTACATGCATGGCGCCAAATCAGCCATGATCCAACTCTGACGAACCAGCCACCGCTCTTCAACTCAGTTATCTGCAGTAAAGAAATATCGAACTGATGCTCTGTGTCTTTGCACACTCGAGTAACACGACGCTAGTGACTGGAGGGTGAACTTATCTACTCTCCGGGAATGGTTGCCACGAGGATGAGGCCTTCATGACATCAGATATAAAGACTATCTTTACGATCAAAGCTGTTATAACTTAAGCTTGGACAATTCAGTGAAAGGAATCCCAACACGAAACGAACTAATCAAGATCATAGCAGGTTGCACGACAATCAATGTGTAGTGTAGCAGAAGGACTCACTAAAGAGCTGTACCTAGATTGGCGCTCTTCGTATCCTGTCCAGGTGGTGTGGTCACTGCTGTAGCCTGTTCTGCTATATCAGCCACATCTTGTAACCTCACGAGTTGCCAATACAACCTCATCAATACCGCTACGGCAGCTCCTCGAAATCGAACAGAGTCGATGCCGCTCTGTCCGAGTTGGCCGGGCTAAGATCGGCGGGGAAGAGCTCTCAGGCCAAGGATAGCTGAGCATGGCCAAGCACGTTGCTAACAAGTTTACTGTGATTTCTTCCAACTCTTGCTTGGATCTCTACCCACCTTTCGTGTCCGCCTGTATCCCCAACATGCACGTGTGGGTGTGCCCACTCTGTCGATTAGTCTAGTAGATAGAGCTACTGCAGTGAGAGCTCAAGTTGTTGTGCTCCATAGACTCATCATTGGCTGGTCTCACATGCCATGCTTTCTTTTCCCCTCCCTCTATGCAACTAGCAAATCAGGCACAGCTGAGCTGTGTGTACCTTACAGCAGGACGAGAGCACAGACGGAACAGAACAGCTCAGGCGTTGTTGCGTTGTATTTGTGCTGTGCTGTGAAAGCTGATCATGTCTCATCACTTGCAGTACGCAAAGACAAGAGGGACATTATGAGGCCCTGAATGAGATAGAGAGAGCAATCCCTTTAGCAATTTATTACTCAAAAACAATAGAGTTACCGCCCTAAGACAAGACCCAGTCATATCATGACTTGTCATGCAAGGTCATGCAGGCTCCACCAATGATCAACCTCGTCACTTTTCTGATATCCATCCCATCCCATCCCTCCACAGCGACACAGACCCATAGTCATATTGAAACGAAACAAAGCGATTTGATGAATTATATCTTTTAGAGTTATAGTATCAGCATAAGGCTTCAAGCTTATTTCCCTCAAGTCTCAAACGTCATGACTTTTTTTTTACTTTTTCCTGCCCCTGGTTAGCCTCCCTCTTTTGATGTCTCCGCCCTTGATTGAGTTGTTGTCTAGGAAATGTCACCAGTGTTTGCTAACTTTTTTAAACATTGTGGGAAAAACTTCGCTGACTCTGTCTCCCACTGAAGTGCTTGTCCCTCTCCAGGCCAAGGTCTTCTTAGTTCTCTGCTTCTTTCGGTGGTTTCCGTTCCGAGAGATGGTTGCGTTTTGGACCCCAATGAAAGCAAACCTCGTGTTAGTGTTGGTAATAAGTGAACGCACCAAGTGCAGCAGACTTATACATAGGAAGGATATAAACTAGCTGCACGTGGAAACATGTTTACTGCATAACCACATGGCCATCAGAAAATAGTTGGTCTACATGGGTAGCTTGAACAAACCTGGACAAGGCCTGATCACGATTGACTATGGATGAATAGCCTGTATTCTGCTTACAACATGCATACCTGCCTTACCACCCACTGAACAGCGTTAGAAAACTCGTGATGCATGCATTTCCAAGGCTTAGCAAAGCCCTATAGCCTGGGCGTTGTCATACGTTTGACTCACTGGCTTCGAAGTCGTAAAACTTTGGGCTGAAAGTTGGATCGGATGTTACCCTATTGGACCTGCTACACATCTATGCATCTCGTTTCTTCATCGGAGTTGAGCTTCCAGCACATCAAAGAACATCATTGGTTTCTCAAGCCTCATTGCCGATTTATCCTACCCATGTTTTCCACAGCAATCACACTGTGCCCTACTTTATGTCCATAGATTCTAGCCATATCCCACAGTTCTCAACAGTTCCTCTCTAGGGTAACCATCATCCATCCTATATGAGGTATACATACCTTGCCGTGTCACTCTATGTGTGTAAGTCTCATGACCATAAGTTTGCTATTAGTTTGCTGTCTTGTATTCATAAGCCATGAAAATGCCAAATCATGAGACAAATGCAATCCGAGGTTCTCGTAATGTTTGACAACCACAAACGGATCGCTTCTCAACCCAATGCACATTGAATCTTTAGAAGGCCCTGCTCGGGTCGGACAGCGCCGGTCCCATCCGGGACCGCTGAGGAGGACGGCATCAGCATTCTTTGCGGCGGCGAGGGTCTCGTCGGTGAGAGGGGTACCGTTGGCATCGATGGAGCACCGAGACTGGCAGAGCTGGATGTGTGCATGCAATGTGTGGTCAGGACTTGCACCACCCATGCGATGGTTCTAGAGGTTGAACTTGCTAACACTTCAAGACTCTCGAGAACCTGACTGATCAGTCACTTGGTTATTGTGTTCTTTTCTGTAAGCTGCAGCATGTATCACCTTGACCGAATGCCTTCAGGAACGATCTGTTCGTAGTTCGCACGCGTTCAGGCTTTCAACTCCGAAGGTCGGGATTGCAGTGATCAGCAGCAAGCACGACAATGTTGTACTCGACCATTTTGGATTGGTGTTGACCTATTGAATTAATCGAAAATGAGAGGCCAAACAAGACAAACAGAAGAATCGATTGTTAGACCTTGTTTGCTGCCCCGCCTCACTAACACTCTTCCCCGCCATTCCGAGATCGGGGGCCATAAGCTCCGTAGGCCGGCTTTGGATTGAGTGGTCCCGCTCGGGCTTTACGGCAGAGCTAACGGAAGTGGGCATTCACGGCATTGGCCAACGAGAGGAGACGTCAAGATCATTTTGGGTAGTAATCGGAAGCTCTGGAGTTCTCCATGTCTCGAGGACTCGATCGTAGTTCATGATTCCTGACTATTCCATTCCTGTTGTGACCATCACGCGTGGACTATATGTTTGCCGAATTGGCCCCTACACGACCTTGATGGCATGTGCTCACTTAACTAGGTCGTCTTCTGAGCAACTGCGGATTACTTGAACCCTGAATGTCATATTTTTGTCTGAAATGCCAATATTTATGTATGTACTCGATCAAATGCATTCGTTATCCAGTACTCCTTTCATCCAGTCTACTCCTTCAAGAAATGCTCATACAACCTGTTGCCTTATCGAAACGCCCTAAATGATTTGCTCGCCAATGGAGACGCTACGGGTACACCTCCCATCAAGTTTCCTCGTCCCGTATCTCGCATCCGGCCTCCTCGCATGTTCGGTGTGTTAGCACAGAATGAGCAGACATACACTCTTGGTTGAGTCCTGAGGTCGAGATTGATACATTTTCCGTGGAGCCACATTTCACAGGACTCGCTATATTGTGTGTCAGCTCCGTTCGCTATTTGCTCTGGTCGCCAAAAGGCTGGCAAAACTTACCACTGGATCATGGCGCCGTCTCCCTCGTCAGCCCCCTTTCGGTTACAGAGACATCTGACGTGTCTGTCTGTTATAAGGCTTGACTCGGTAAGGGTCGACGGCGAGTTGCTGTCACCTCGAAAAGGGCCAAAGTGTCCACCCTGGAACGAGCGGTGTTGTCCGCCCTGTCCCATTGGATTCGATCGCTTTCTTCGATCCTCCATGACCTTACGAAGCTCACTAGCAGCATCCCCAATCTTGTCCTTGCGCTCATACATCATCGTCTCATTCTCACTGTCCGCATCGTGCTGCGATCCTCCAATAGTATCATGTATGCTACCCGTGCTCCTGTCACTAATACTACGTCGCGAAGAGTGAAAGATGGACCCAACTGGTCTCAGTGGATCAGGTAAAGCAAACGACGCATTAAACGAGTTGTTCCTGCTAGGAATAATGATAGGCTCGTCGTCCGAGGATGATTCGTCATCGTCCGAGGGACCCAGGTCTCGCGGTGTTCGACTCCTATCACGAGTGAGTCCCGGATGATTGGCACTGGGCTCCCAGTCCCATTCATTAGGCACGATCGTTGTCTCCGCACGAGCTCTGCCCCTCGAGTCGATGGTGAATTTCACAGCTGTTCGAGTGGATTGGTGTTGCAGTGCTGGCCCCTCAGGGATGGAGGCCAAGCCTGAAAGGCGGTGTTGGCTCTTCATTGGAGACAACCTTCCGGTTGGTTTGGCTATAGGCCGATTTGGGGGCGCACTGTCGCTATTGGAGCCATTGCTAGCTTGTGAGACTGGCCGTGCCGGTGCAAGTTTAGGTAGTACAGGTCGGTTCTGTGGTTGTGCTCTCTTGCCACGGTTCTCGCTGAAACTCCTACCCATTCCGGGCCGAGGGTTTGCCTTGACAGGGGATGGTGCAAGTGCACGATCCGGTGCCTTTGTAGCTCTCAGGTCCTTCATGCTCGTTGATTGGCGGATGTTTTCACCCAAAGGTGTTCTTGATCTCGATTGGAAAATGGTGGCTTCAGCGGAGCCAGCCTGTGTCACTGGTATGAGGGCAGGGTTATCCAAAACAGGATTGTGTGGAGGTTCAAACAGCAATCCAGGGTTTACTCCATTCATGGACTGTCCAAGTCCAAAAGGGTCATCTAGAGGAGCGGAAAGGGCAGCAGACATGGCAGCACTTGCTGTAGTAACACCTGCCGAGCCTATAGGCTTTGGTGCAAGAGGACGGTCACGTTGCATGGTTTGCATAGGGTCTGAACCTGCGGAAGCGAATGGTGCATTAGGGTCTTGAAAGAGTGGTACCTCGCTATTCCAGTCGAAGGAACCTGTGTGGCGGTGATGACCGCCATGCTGAACAGGTGTCGTCTGAAAGACATTGGAAGGCGATGCACTAAAGTCAAAGTCCATACCCATCGAAGGATCCCAGAAAGTGTTAGGCGTGGCAGCAGGTGCTGTCATGGGATATGCAAACATGTCACCAGAGGAAGCCATCAAGGCAGCAATATCATGTTGCTGTTGTTGTTGAGAGTTGCCAGTGAAGTCGGGCTGGCCGAAGTACTGATCATTTTGCATATTGAGCTTGTCGGCGAGCTTCCGCGCTCCCCTACGTCCAGTGGGTGGGGGTGTCGCTGTCTGCGAGGGCTCTGCACCCTGAACTCCGGCTTTCCTAGCCTTCTTGGAGGTTTGAGGGTGTTTGGCCGGATCAGGACTGGGCAGGGGTGTTGTGTCGGTTATATATTCTTGAGGTACAGTTACTGAATTCGGGGATGAGGCCAAGCGACGTGATGGCTCGACCGGCGGCAGTGGTAGATTTTGGTCCGAAAAGTGATTCACATGAGTTGCAATTTCAGTAGCAAAATTGTCGTTGGACAGCAGCCTCTTGTGCTTGCTGGAAGGTGTGGCAGCACGAAAGTCAAGGAAAGAATTTTGAGATCCACGGAGATTTCCAGGAGTCGAGTTGAAGACGGAATATTCTTCAGCAAAATGCGGAGTCCAGCCCCCGGCGTCGGTGACTGAACCTTGCCCGGGTTTGGGGGTTTCGAAAACGGGACTGGGAAAGGAGTCGGAGACAGGTGTTTCTGCGGAAGTTGGAGGGTGGTAGTTCGAATTGGCAAAACTGTACAACCCCGGATTGGTTAGTGAATTTGATACTGATGCCATGTTGATGATAGATCTGTTGATGAGGAGGGAAAGAATTGGGCAATGCTGTGAATTGAGCTTGCCTTGAAGCCAGTTGATCCCCGTTCATAGCAAATCTAATTGCTTATCATAAAGGCCAACTCAGTTGCAGGCCGAAGGGATGCTTCGAGTTCGAGGTTGATGATGTGCACGGTCGGTCACGTTGCCGTAGTAGAGCACTAGCAGAAGCTGAAGTTTATGCAAAAAGCTGGAGAATCGTACTCGAGAAAAGTTTGAAACAAGAAAAACAAGGTCGAAAGGTTGCAGTTCGTTGATCGGAATCGTGTCAGGTAGAATGTCGAGCTCGGCGTGGGCAGGCTGGGACAGGTAGAGAAAGATAGAGAGAGAAAGTCTATTTAGATGTCGCAGGTCGGTCGGTGCTCGTGGGGCATTATACAAGGTCGTGAACGATCATGGAAGGACGGAAGAAAGGCATTAAGGTCTAAGACTGTTTTGCTTGTGCAAGCATGATTGTAAGCCACTGATGATAAAAAGAGCAAATGGGTGCAAAGGGAGGAATGGAGTCGGGATGGAATACGGGATGGATAGGTAAGCCCCGATAAAAAAAGAGGAGGGGCAGGGAAGAAGGACCAGGTTAAAGAAAGGGAGACGACAGTTAAAGCAGGGAGAAAAATAGAACCCCCCGCCAAATGACGCCAGAGCAAACGAATAAATAGAAAGAAGGATGGAACGTTTGAGCCTAGAGATTGAGACTGGGCTTGTGCCTTGTCTCGTTGTCAATGGAGATAGAGGATGTTGTTGAGTGGGATGATGGGAGCTGCTTGTTGATGGGGATACCGAGGCCAGAGCTGAACAGATGCAGAACTAAAAGTAGAGAAATAGAGTAGACTATCAGATTGCCCATACCTTGACTTCGATTAAACAGAGTTATTTCATCGGTTCGCAGATTCGTCTCGTCTGGTCTCGCCTTGTCTTGTGTCGTTCCGTCTCGAGTTTTCTCCTTCTCAACTCTCGTATGTGATGATGTCGTGATCTCGCGGGTGCCGACGTCGAGGATGCCCTCTTCAGTTTAGGCAGAAGAAGGTTGAAGCGGTTTGCTCGCTTCGAGTCGGTAAATTCTCGATGGGAATGGATTGGATGGATTGGATAGGATAAGACTGCACGGGACGGATGCAGTGGATACAGTACGTGCCCGACCTTCCTATTTACAAACTACACCTGAGCTGAACTTGACAGTTGAGCTGAGCTGTTTGCAGACGGGAACTTAGCAGGTACTGTATATGTCGTGGTACAAAAGGAGAGAAAATACAAACAACTGCGAGACAGACAACAATTAGATAGGGCTGAGCAAATCGATAAAAGCTATGAACATTTATTAAAATGAATCTACAACTTCGAGATCGCAAGCTTGGTGGCGCATCAGCGCCCTCTTCCTCCTCATCTTAGCCGTTGTTGGGCAACCGCCGGTAACGCTCTTCAGGGGGCTTCAGTGCGCTACGGACCTCTGCTAGCCAACCGCTGGAACAGTCCTAGACTAGAAGAGGCACTGCCCGAAGCCAATAGCTCAGCTCGTGAGCTGAGAAGATAACATGAACACTGACTATTTGGGTATTCAACGCGATAACCGTTGATTCTGTCACTGAGAGTTGCTATGCTCTAAAATAAACTGTGACTGGTTACTCTTGAGTTGTGATGAGCTCAGCAACTGAAGGGGTTGTAATGAAACTATCCATCTCATCATGGTTGCACGCTATGACTCCCGTCGTAGATATCTAGCTACCTGAAATAGGCGATAAATCCCGATATGGTTTGATAGTACTATGTGAATCCGCGGAACCCCGTTTTCACTGATCATGATGATGACTATTATGATAAGGACAGGTTTCCCCTCAAACATCCATGGATGGTTGCGTGTATGTAAAAGGCAACTGACTGCACTTCTCCAACCACGGATATAAATACCCTGTAACTGCAACTCTCACCGACTGCTGACAGCCAACCAACAAGTTCCCGAAACCACAATCAGCTCACCACTTTGTCATCATCGGCTATTGCTAATTGTCAGCCAAAGAAACTGATTCAGCCGCATGTCTTGAACAGGCAACACTGAACTGGGCACTGGGCACTG
>JAAQRH010001295.1:0-12861 GCA_013186785.1 Fusarium pseudonygamai
GCCACCGGGGGCTTTGATGGTGCTGGATTGAGTCAAGGACAAAGAATGCTTTGTCCAATGGTGCCGCTTCCGGTTTACGGACGCCAACTCCCGCACAATCGGTGGACTTGTCTCAGCGTAAAGTGGTTGACAGACGCTTCGGGAAGCTTTTGGCAGAAATTCAATTAAACTGAACCAGAAGAGTCTCGGTAGTGGAGAGCAATGATGTCGACTGTCCAGATGAAAGCCGTTTTCGAAATGAGTAGTCAACAAGCCTCGTTGATAGACTTCAGGGAACCGTTGGAGCCTATATCAGCCTGCCGTTTTCTGTAACGACTCGACGATCAACGGTTTTCACAATATTCGGTAGATCCAGGTAAAGTTATTCAACGGAATGGTTGTGATACAATCGTGGTTCTCCCGGGTCTTGTAAGTTGCGTTCCTTTCGCAAAACGCTTCACCTTTCAATATCTCGAGGTGTCGATACTCTTCACAATAGAGGAACCAGATAATCGGTATTTTGAATGATAAACGAATGAGATTGAACGGGCAGAATCGCAAGGAACGTGGGTATGGTCGATACCAAAAAGAGTGTAGATACGAACGTCAACGAGACGGGAAAGAGAGCTGAATGAGTGTGAAGCGAGCCAGCCCGAACTTCAAAAGAGTGAATGGATAAACCCCGAGAATAAAAGCAATCGAAAAGGAATGGAATAACAAGAGGAAATGCACAGCTGGAAAGATGGAGAATGGAGAGGACGATCGTCCGCGAAGTGGGAGCACACGCCGCTAGAACATGGCATTGACAGGCAAAGCAAAGAGCATGGGGTGTTTGGTTCTAGCCCGGGGACGATTCAATTCATCTGAGCACTCAACGGAGCATTTCTCTTCTGAGAAGGGAGGGGATAGCTTGGTTGTGTCGCAGTCAAAATTGCATCGGTTCCAAGGGTCAACCTATAACGCACAGGGGTATTAGAGTGGTCTTGCGTCGTGCTACCGAACTAAGAAGAATCCTCTGGGGTCATTGGCTGATCTTGAAGGTTGTAAGCGCTGTTAGGGGCAAATAGCATGTTGTAAATACCTCTCCGTGGATGAACGGCACGCGATAAATGCAGGTACAAGGCACCCAGCAGCTGGTGGTCGGAATGAGTACATGGAGATCTCCAATGCTGTCCCTGGATAATGCCAGTCACCAGCAAACCCAGGTCCCAGGGGACGTCTCGGCAGAAGAGTTGCCGAATCAGAGCCTGTACACAGCATCGGGTCACATTGCGAACGGCGCCAGAAGGTCTGGGCTTCCATCATTTCTCCTGTCAATCACAACGGATGAGCAACTCTCCAGATTGGAATCTACAGATCTTCACTGTTCAACCAAACATTGATTGGATTCCTGCGCCTCGCAGAGTCGCGCAGGCTCCACCACGTGCACAATTGCTTAAATGATTGCATAACATCGAATGGCCAAGAACTCCTTCGTACGGCATTCTATTACACACTAAAGAGATGGCTAGGGCATGCTGGTCTTTCACGGTTAGATCGGTCGCTAATTACTCTCTCATGAGCTGCGTGGCTATGACGCCGTTGGGCTGCTTCTGGTAAATTGTCTCAGATTGGGTGTCGTCGAGTTTGCGGATGGCTGGTTTGCTAGTGTCGTGAGCGAGGCAAGGGTGCAAACCTCAAAGACAAAGGGAGAGACAAGGGGTTTTCTCAGTGGTAACGAGCGAAACTTCAAACCTCCCTGAAGGAGAGCTGATTGATGTCCATGATCTTCAGGCCCTGGGTGTTCATCGTCATTTGTCTGTTTCGCTGGTATGTTTCCACGAGAGTTTCAACGTTGTAAATTCCCAAACATTTATTTGCTTTGCATAAGGATTTATATCCAGGGGTTGGAATATCTGAGGGGCCAAGATGCCTGAAACGGGTTTCACTTCCGATACCAGCCAATCAAAGGCTGTCTGCTCCTCACTGCCACCCAAACCCCTATCATAATCGAGAGTGGCGTTGGTCGTTTAACGGCGGGATGACCTCAGTCTGGACTCTGAAATTAGCCAGCAAAAGTGGTGACCCTGTACTCCATAAATATCGTAAATAAAGACCGACATAATTAACATCTTTCAACTTAAGAATCTTGGCTTCCTTTGGCTATGTTTGTTGGTTTTGAATTTTTGGGAGATTTCGATCACTACGCTTTGGTTGTTCAATGCTCATACCAGTCAGTTAGTTTTCGCTCCCTCCAATTGCTAAGACCACGCTTCAACGTAGATCTGTTACAGTATGATTTACTTGTCCAATCTCCCTTGACATTGAGTGCCAGCACGAGGCATTATTGAATCGGCATTGCAATTACGTATATAGGCGTGAATTGAATACTTGATCTGCAAATCTTCAGCCCGTTAATCAGAGTGAGTTTTCTGGATGGCAGTACAATCGGGATCATGTTTCTCGGTTGCCTCAAAGCTCGTTGAATCAGCGCCATGCCCCTTTGCAACACTAGATAGTCCAGAACCACTCAAAACTCCTTAGTCGTTCTATTTACTGGTACTACTATAACTGTCGTGACGATGGTACAATCTAATTCGAGAACAGGCCCTGGTGCCCAATATCCGCGTTGTTTGGGCATTTTGGATACGATCGCCTGGTTTCATCACGAAACATCATTGATCACAAAACTGAACATAAGTGTAATAGGACGCAGTGTTAAATTATAGGACCCTAGCAATAATGCTACTGCTTTCGTGACCATAAATCCGTGACCCTTTCTGTCCTTAAGGCAGCTTTGATATAGATGAAAAATGACGCTATGACAATTCAGCTCGTGGCTCACATCGACAGATGTGCCTTATACGTTACCACTTATACACAGACAACCCTGTAATATCGTACATTTGCGAATAATGACGATGTTGACCATGTCAACCTTCAGAGTAGTGCAGGGTAGGCGATACATGGTGTGTAAGTGAAAATGCTTTGTCAATGGCGACACTTACGTCCGGAGTACCTGGGTACATTACGGGTCTAAGCAGTGTTGCATGCCTTTCGGACTGGCCAGTAGTTGCCTGCCATTCTTTTCAGTAAACCTGGGGCTGGTATGAGAAGCAACAGTTGCCTTTTAACATCAATGTCTTTCCTTTCAAACATGGCTTGCTGGGGTTGTGAGCACAGTGGCTTGCCAAGTCTAATACGTTCTTTCGTCAGAGTGACCTTGATGTGAGGTATCTAATTAAATATACAGACTCTGCTTGCAAGTATGATCGTTTCACTCAAATCGATTTCACCAAGCAAACAGGAGTCAGCGAACGCTCTGAACCTGATCCGTCTGTAACTAACCTTACAGAATCATGTGATAAGCCACAAGCCACGCACAGCCACACAAAACCCCACATCCGAATGCGGCCCCTGGCTGGGGTCGCATCTCGCAGTTGCGATAACAGACAACTACTTCACTTCTCGGACTATGATTAAGTATTTCCAATAACATACCAGATATTTCACGATGGACGACCTCTCAGGCCTCGATTGGTCTTCTAAGCCAGCCGGCGGCCAACCGAAGCCGCCTATTATGAACTCAGCATTCGCGCCTATGCGACCAACGCCATCCCCTATGGGCTCAGGCCGTAACACGCCTCTGTCCACACAGGGCTCTGGATCCGTGGCCCCTAAGCCTGCACCGACGAAGCCATCGCAGGATAGTTTCAGCAATTTGATGAATTTTGGACCTGCAAAGTCGAAGCAGAACCTGAGTTTGGCTGAGCGACAGGCGCAACTTGAGGCTGAGAAGCGACAGAAGGAAGAGGAGAGGAGGAAACAACAGGAGGCCCAGTTTGGTAATGGACAGTTCTGGGATGCACTTGGAAGCAGAGGTGCATCGACAAGCCCTGCTTTACAACCACCACCTATCTCGAACACGCCAAAAGTCGACGACGACGACCTCTTTGCCGCCTTTAATAAGGATACCAAAGTCGACAATTCGAGTTATTACCCCCCTCCCGAGTCGCATCGATCAACTCCAGCGAATGGCGCCCCAGCAGCTGCGCCAATTAACTTTAGCGACCCCAGCGCATGGAATCCCGACGCAAAAGGAGCTAATGGAGGCGCCTTTGGAGTTGAAGATGATGATCCCTTTGGCCTGAACCAGATGAAACCCACTGCTGCTCCTGCGGCGTCTACTCAATTGGCAGATGATGATGACTTTTTGGGAGATCTTGCACGCCCAGTTGAGGAGGTACGACGCAAACAAGAAGCCAGCAGACCACATGCAGAACCTGGAAAGCCTATTGAGGACGAGGACTCAAGCTCATCTGAAGAGGAAGCCATGCCAGCACGTGAGCAGTATGTTGAAAGAACACCACGAGTCAACAAGGATCCTTTTGATCGAGCTGTGGCACAACTTGTGGACTATGGATTCTCCGCTGATGATGCCCGACGTGCTTTGGTTGAGAGTGGTGACGGTTACAATGCTCAAGCTGCGGTCAATTGGCTTCTGGACGAGGCGCATCGAAAATCCAAGGAACAGGCGCAGGGGAAACCCTCGTCTGCTAGTTCTAGTAGGCCCGGAAGTCGTCCTCCAAGAGGTGATAGCAGGTCGCCTGCAGCAGGCGATCAGGACTTGGCAAAGACAGCTGCTGCAATGGGTAACAGTCTCTTCAAGACTGCCAACTCACTTTGGAAGACCGGACAGAAGAAGATGCAGCAGGCTGTCGCTGATTTTCAACAAGAAGGCGACCCAAGCCAACCTAAGTGGATGCGGGAAGCACAGCAACAGTCCAGATCTCAGAGCGCAGGAAAGGCACGAGCAGACGCTACAGACGAAGCGATGATGCTTGAAGCTGGTGGCCGTCCCCAGCCTCGTCGGACTAACAGTCGACCTACTGAGCAGAGGGCTACTCCTCAGACATCGAGGGGACAATCACCCGCTCACTCTGCTGGTAGTCGTGCCAGTCCAGCACCTCGATGGCAACAGCAGGCCCCACCACCGACATCGGCTTTTGATTCTAAATCGCGACTCAACAGACTGGCGGCAGATGATGAGATATCTACATATAGAAGCCCCAACAGGAGAAATAAGACATCTTCACAGGCCTCTTCGCCAGCGCCGCCACCCAAGCCAACGGAACCAGAAGCAGATTTACTCTTTAACTCTCAAGAAGTTAAACCATCCCAGTCTATGCCTTCACGACCCGCTCAGCCTTCTCCTCGACCAATACCACAGGCTAAGAGACCATCACCCCCTGTCTCAAGACCATCACCACGTCCAGCTCGGGAGATCCCTTCTATCAGCCCTGTCGCGCTTCAAACCTCTACACGGCACCGCCTTCAAGGCACAGCTCACTTCAAGAGAGGTGACTATGCTGCTGCCCACTCATCCTACTCTTCTTCGCTATCAGCTGTCCCACCGACACATCCTCTTGCCATCCTCCTCCTCTGCAATCGTGCTTTGACTGCGCTAAAGACCGGAGAGCCCAAGCAGGCTGTCGAAGATGCCGATAGTGCACTCAAGCTCATCGGTCCTGGCAATGGTCAAGGAGAAGTGGTTGCCGTGAAGAATGAGAATGGAGTAGACGAAAACCGAGACCTGAAAGACCTTTACGGTAAGGCCTTGAGTAGGAAAGCAGAGGCTCTAGAACAGATGGAGAAATGGGGTGATGCTAGTGCGGTCTGGCAATTATGTGTCGAGAGTGGCGTTGGTGGATCGAATGCCATTAAGGGTCGACAGAGATGCCAGAACACTCTGGCGCCCAAGCCTAAGTCAGCACCGAAGCCAGCAGCCGCCAAACCTCGACCTAGACCCTCCGCAACGGCCAGTCTTGGACCTCAAAAGAGCTCCGAGGCCGTTACGCGTCTTCGCGAGGCAAACGAGGCTGCAGCCAAGGAGGATGACGAAAAGTTTGTGCTCTCGGAGAAGGTCGATGCCAAGGTATCTGCCTGGCGCGACGGAAAACGAGACAATATTCGGGCTCTCCTTGCTAGCCTCGATAGCGTACTGTGGGAGAACAGCGGATGGAAGAAGGTGGGTTTGCACGAACTAGTTATGAACAATAAGGTCAAGATCTCGTATATGAAAGCCATCGCAAAGACACATCCTGACAAGGTAAGCATAGTATCACACAATAACCTGTCTTAAGTATTTCTAACACATCGCAGCTTCCTCAAGATGCAAGTACCGAGGTTAGGTTGATCGCAGGATTAGTGTTTAGCACTCTCAACGAAAGCTGGGATAAGTTTAAGGCGGACAATGGACTATGATCTATGCATGAGCATAAGGGACGGAGTTTGTAGAGCGTTCACTTAGAAGCGTGTCTTGAGACAGATGTGGGATGAGTCTATGAATTTTATTTAGCGGCGATACCGCTGCCGAACACCATGCTATGCCATGCCCCGCCGTGTCAAAGATGTGCGCCAATACTCCTTGCTACTAAGTATCTACATGTTATAGACCCAGCATTTTTCGGACACCCTCGCGGACTTTATTCTCGTATTCGGTGCGCCGCTCACGCCACATCTTCGCTGCCTCAACGTTTGCAGGAGACTCGTCGTTGGGCTCGGCGAGCATACTCATGACAGAGATTAGGATCTTCTCGACAGACTGAATAGGTGACCATCGTTCGGATGCGTGCTCGTAATGGTTGGGGTCGTCGCCAGGAGGATGAAGGATCGAAATGCATACCAGGCCGCTAGGGTACACTGTAGAAAGTGAGTATGAGCATGCGAAAGAGTGAAGAGTTGACGAACCATTTGGGTGCCACACATCGGCGAGGAACTTCATTGATGGCGGGGCAAGCGGATAGTCCTTTGGGAATTTGAGCTCCGCAGGAAAGACGCCGCCCTCGAAGGGGGTACCCTCAGGACCTTGAATAAGGCATTCCCAGTGAAGTAGGTCGTCTTCAGAGATGGGGCCGGCGGTGATGCCTTCTGGTGGGTTGTTGGTGAGAGCGCGATACTCTTGGAGTAGGCGGCGGTGGGCGGTAGACGTCATGATGCGGGGTGTAGTCGATGGGGGGGAGCACCTATGCTAGCCAGTGACGAAAAAGAAAGGATGTAATCTGAGAAATCGACGTTGTGGTAGACGCTGGACAAGAAATGCAATGATGTTGTTGGGATAGACTCAGAGAAGCGGAAGGAAGGTACGTTTCGGACAAGGTGGAGGGAAGGTGACGGCTAGTGGAGATCCCGGGATACGGACCGACCCACAATTTTATTTCGGCGTCGATGGTCTTTTGCCGTTTTTGGCAGATGTCAAAGAATCATGGATCTGACATAGGAGCAACAATGAAGCCAAATTGAAAGCTGAGTTACTGAACTGGATTATTGAAAATTCTAGGATTGATGAAAACACGTGAGCGCCATGTTTGTGCAAGTCCGCGGGCTTCGACTCTATGAGCGAAGCTGACCGGGCAGTGAAACATGATAAGAAACAGAGTATGATGAAGTTATCATACTGTGGTATAACAGCTGGGGATTCATATCATGGCATTCGTGTCTGCTAAAAATGGGTTGACCTCTCAGATAGTACTGACTGGTTGCGGGTGTTCTACCAGCGAAACTCAAAAGAACCTCGGAGGCAAAATTTCGACAAAAGTAGTTCATTGATCAGGGTTATTATAAACAATCCAATAAGAAAAGCCTGCAAATAAGCTGGTTTGACGCTGAGGAGGGAATATATGGCTAAAAACTCCCGCTGGCTCTGGACATGGTCAATATGCATCACCACGAATTGCAAAACACCACAAAAAGATCACGGACTCATACTGAGCTCGCTGGATTCTCCGGTGCGGGGAGTCGAACCCCGCTCGCCGCGGCATTTATTGCAGTGCAATTGAAAACGCGGAATGATAAACCGATACACCACACCGGATGTGTTTGTTGAGGATCCATGCTGATCTTGGACATTATACGCACTTGAGCGAGCTGTGGGGAGCTCAATGGATCATGACCCACTTAGTCCACTTCATAAAATACATTAATTGGCTGTCTGTCGAGTTCCCTGAGACAAGCGTTGTGTGTGTAAGTCCAGTCTTCCCTTTTGCATATCTACCAGCACAGAGTGTATCTCTTTAATAAGTATTCTCGACTGCTTGATCATAACCCCTATATATGTAATACGATGACCAAACAAAATGGGGTGAAGCATATTGGCGATGTTGATATTTGTATATCGTTGACGTGGAATAAGTTGGTATATTAATTAGCAGTTATTACACTCTTGTTCCATTCTGCCAACAATTTTAAATCAGGTTTCAATTGTCAAGGTTGAATTCAGAGAACAAAAGAGATATATAATAATTTTGACTTGTGTGCAGAAAATGCCACAAAGGCTCTTGAACCATAAACTAACTACACCATGAGCTTGAGTGTCCTGTCCTAATAACAAGGAGACTTTTACATAGTTTCAAATCAGCTATTTACAGTCAAAATCGTGTAGACATTCCCAGCTCTAATGTCATCCTTGTCACTGCCCTCGTCAGGTTTCGTGACTGCGTTTGAACATGCAACTGAGGGCACAACAGATCATAAGGATTACATAAACTTTGGGAAGCTTTTAGTCCTAAATTTATGATGATTTAGACTACCTTAGGCTAAACTCATCCTAAACCCATCCCGAAAGATCAGATGATGATTGACCCCGTACCGCGGAATTGAACATCATGGCCTTACTGGCGGTTTTGTTATATTATCGATCACGGTTAAGCCTCCCGTCATTTCTGATGCCACCGGCAATGAAGTCAAGTACAACTTGAGACATAGTGGTCTGCAGCAAAGGGGGGTGGTTGGAATCAAGGCATACATTCAAGATACCTTCAGCTTTGACCCCACTCCTTGTTGGCTATGTCATATTAGAGATGTGCCGGATGCTGCTCAATTCATGCCTTGTCCCATATCGAGGTTGATGAATTTTCCGTATTCACAGATTGGTTAACGGCTCTGACCTGCCACATATGCCCCTTGCTGCAGCGGATTTTCAGTAGGAATGGATTGTTGCTGCGGAGGCTGCTCGGGGAGGATCATGGGCTGTTGTACTCTAGGGCCTGCATTCACCGGGGAACGCCCTACCGTGGGATTGGTGATAGAATGTTGTCTCTGCGCATCTCTTATGGTCCGATTCAAAGGGTGAGCATGTATAGGTGTGGGCACTCCCTCCGGTGAAGAGTTCTGCGAAGCAGACCCACGGAACAGAAGCTCTCTCCCCCAGACTCGCACGATGACATCTTCAAAGTGACCCATTCTTGCGTCCTGTCGCTCCATTCTTGCATGGATGTTCTCAATCTCGTCGCAGTGACCTTCAGCAATAGATCGCAACTCTTCCAATGATCGCTTGAGATCGACAAGCCCCTCTGCCGCCGGAATTGAGGCTGCGAGTTTGTCGATAGACCTTAAGATACTGGCCGCCGATTCCTGGATATTGGCCGCGTGGCTTGCAGGCTGGATGGGTTCAAGATTCGTTGTCAACACATCTTGGGAGGGGGATCCTCGAATTTGATCCCTATGAAACGAAACCATATGTCCGGGAAGGCCCGGGCAGTTTTCCGTGGTTTCGATCAACCTCTCCGTTAAGGTAGGTCGCTGCGACAGCATGTCTGGGTCGGGACTACTGGGTAACGACTGGGGTGACGGTGTATTGATGGCTGCTATTTGATTAGACATGTGTCAGTATAGAAGCACGCCATCTTATGAGTGAATTGTCGTCTTTTGGCTCGTCACCCCGTCGGGGTAACTGTATTTGCCCGCTTTCTCGAGCCCGACTCTTCGCGCGTATGTGCTTCTAAACCATCTGCTTCTTCGGCAACACTCGTCACTAAAGACCCTTGACGGGCTCTCCCCTATTATAGTCAGTATATGGAAGAACTTATTCAGTATTCGGAGCACGTACGGAGGTTGCTTTCTGTTCGTTTGCACAGAGGCCCGTCGTCGAACTCGGCACCAGCCACATGGTTCCCTTGACGCTGTTGGTCCGGGCAAACCCAAGATCTTGCGTCGATTCTGTGAAACGTCTGAGCCAATTTGATCTGCAACTTGTTCAATTTCTTGATCCCGTAATGGCTCCTCATGACGATCCACATGGCCCAAGTCAACTTGTTCCCGGCCTTCCAGAACTTGTGGCCACTGGCATTGGTTTTGTTGGTACTGTTCGTCTTGACGTCCACCCTTAATCAATCTTACTAGTTCCTCTTTTGTCTCCTGGTCCCAGTACTGTTGATAGTTGGTCCAGTGGTTCTTTAATCGCTCCAGGAGGCGTAAATCGTCGTCGTCAGGATACTTTTCCTGAATGTCTTGAGCCCCCAGGTCTGGGAAACCCAAACACTGGTCGCTCTAAGGTTCGAATGCTGGAGCGCGAGTTCAGTGAAGTACTAAGGGTCAGGAACTGAGGCCCAATTTCCTGCGAGTGAGAAGAAGTGCACTTTTGAAGGTATTGGTCAACGGTCAGGCGCAGGGCAAAATGCTCTCCCAGTTCTTGTTGGTTCCACGAGAATAAGCTGTAAACGATTATATCGTACCGCGGAAAGTCAACTGTGGTGCAAGATACACGTCCTAGAAACAACAATGGTCAGCCATGAATCAATAATGGTATTTTCTTTCCCTCATCAATCAGAAACTTACAGCACCAAGGTATGCAAGCGAGACGGGATGTAGCATCAAAGACTCATCTAGTGCAGATGTCTTCATATATAGTGTGTTTGTGACCTGGATCAGCCATTCAAGCCCCTGGCATCTGCGGGCGATAAGCTCATTCATGGATCTGACTGGTATTATCATCCAGTCTGAGCTGTCTTCTTTGAAAACGGTAAAAAGACCCTTGACATTCCGAAGTCTTACGGTTCGGATGTGACCCATGAAGATTGGCCCGATATCTTCATAGGTGTGCAGTGACTCTAGTGATTCTGGAGCGCACATGTCGCGAATTATGTGGTAAAAATTCTCTTCGTCACTATCGCGTGATGAGATGTCCCAGGCCACACGTAGACTTTCCTACGTTGGCTTTCTGCTTATTTAGATGGCTCCTTCGGCTGTCAAACAGCGAAGGCTTCGCGACAGTCTTCTGGGCAAGGTGACGGATGCCAGTTCGACATAGGCAGAGATGATACAAGTGGCTTCTCCTGAAGTGCTTGACGGAAGAGTGTCGGCAGCTCATAGCTAGGGAACAAGAAGAATAATCTTATGCTTGCCGATAGCTATGTTGATCGGACTATAGTGGTCGTCCTCCCAAAAAGAAGAATGCAGCATGACTTTACACGTCAGAATCTCATCATGACCCCTTTGCAGCGATATGGACATACCGGACTTGTCGTAGGGGTCGTGACAAGATATGAACCGATGGTCGAAAGAGTGTCTTGAGGCCTTGTACCACGACTTTCTCGGAGCCTCTGGATGCAATGTGGCAAAATAACCGAGGGCCAAAAAGTTGTCTGCATTGTTTGGACGTTTTCGTCAGCGCATCAAGACTGCTTGCGTCCAGCAGCTCGACATCCATTTCACGCAGCTCTGGTGGAAAGTTTGTCGATAAAACTGCCATATTTTTGGAACCACTTTGGCGATAGAAATTGGTTATGTAGTTGTCTAGCAAACATATGAATGCTTCGCTGATATCCTTCTCCGGAGCCTGGGCGTTTGCCGGGAAATTATAGGATTTTCAGCGCATCGCAAGATGAACAATGATTCGGTGCTGAATTGTTCTCTGGTAAGTGTCTCTGCCCACAAGAGCGACCTTTCGCAGACCAGCTGCAAGTCTCTGGAAGAGGGGAGAAAAGAGGCGAGGCTTGAGATGCGTTCGGGGTGTGATAGTTTCCCGTGCTCTTAGCATTCTGTCTGTAGTTTCACATGCATCCCGCGGAGGCGCGCTGACAGTCATGGAAGGTGAACGTGTTTGGGTGGTCAAAGAGCTTGTGGATGATCCTCTTCAACTGCTCAGAAGAAGGTTTAGGCAACTGGTAGTTGAAGGGACTGTCTTGGTCTACCTTGGCGACCTGTGGACGGCTCGCCAATGCTGCAGTCTGGCGACTTGGGACTTGGGCCGGCACCTCAATGAAAGCCAGGAACACTTTGAGAGAACATAACTTCGCGGAAATCCACCGCTGTGACGAGTAGCATAACCCCAGCCAGTGGGGCGAAGGGCAATATCCTGACGTTGAGCAGATGACAAGAAGAAGAGGGTCGCTGTGGTTCTCAAAGACTTGAAAGTTGATGGCGATCTTGAATCAGCAGTGTGAATGGGATGTGTGACGAAAAGAGAAGGACGACGACTAGCGCTTGAAGGTCTTTGCAGCTGGAAGATCTTGCACTACTGAGAGTGTAGGCAGGATCCTTTCTAAGACTTGACTCCAGATCTAGGCAGGTGTTCTCGTAATCTTGCATGTTGTCAGCACATGTGGCTCTGGAGGCAATAAAAATGTCAAGAATGAGAGACGGGCATGAATAAGGAAGACGTACAGATTCGTTATTTTGGCATCGAGGAAGAGAGGCGCCCAATATATCGGAGTCAGCAGCCAAAACCTGGCCTCATATCGTACCCTGGTACTCCATATATATATATATAAGATGTCCTGCATAAGCGGCCCGTATTCTGTTGTATAGGATGTAAAAATCAAGAAGAAATGACTCTCTCTCTCGAGAGAGAGGAATAACCGGCGGTGGGCGTGGGGTGCGAAGGATATAAGAAGGGAGGCATGTTTGTTCTCTTGAAGATTTGTGAGGTGTCGTTGAAAGTTTGCGGTGGTAACAGAAGTAAAGATAGGAAACGAAACAAATGTCAAAGGCAGTTAGCCTCATCAAATGCTAGCAACTTGGTTTGGTGTCATGGTCTCAGGCGCTGAGCAACGATTGGTTTCGGTGTTTGATAGCATTGTCACAGACCAGCTTAAACAAAATACTGATGACTGAGTTTCATCCCCT
>JAAQRH010001296.1:0-22159 GCA_013186785.1 Fusarium pseudonygamai
TTATATATTACTATAAAGATATTTTATCTTTTTAATATTAAATTTTATTTTATTTTATTTTTTTATTTTATTTTTTAATTTTATTACTTACTTTATAAATAGACTTTTCTTTTAATTAAATCTATAAGTAATTATTGTTACTAATATTAATTATAGATCATCCTTTTACAGCTTTGAAAATACACCCTTGCAAGCACCCTTACCAAGTTGTACTAGTGTGCTCTTTGTCCTCATATAGGCAGCTATACCCTCATGACCATTTTCCAGTCCTATGCCGCTCATTTTCCAGCCGCCCACAGGCATCTCGGCTGGCGACTCACCCCATGTGTTGATCCAAGTAATTCCAGCGTCAAGCTTTTGCACAACTTCATGTGCCAGTCCCATATCAGATGATACAACACCAGCAGCAAGACCCATGGGGGTATCGTTAGCCCGAGCAATAAGCTCTGATACCCATTCTTGTGGAGCGCGTCCTTGGGTGCTATATGGCATGATGCACATGACGGGGCCGAAGATCTCTTCCTTGACAACGCGCATATTGTCAGTGCAGTTTGTGAATACAACAGGGTGAACCCAGAAACCGTCAGATGTTGGTTGCGTCATGCTAGGCTCCTCCGAGCCGTCGAAAAGAACCTTCGCCTTATCAACTGTACGTCCGTGTTGGATGTACATCTTGACCTTCTCTTGCTGCGCGGCGCTGACCATGGGTCCAAAGTTGGTATCCCCGTTCTGAGGCAAACCCATGCGGATCCCCTCGCGACATCGCTGCACAATAGCTTGCTCAACCTGGCTCAGCAAAGTGTCAGGGACAAAGACGCGGGTACCATTGGTACACACCTGTCCGGTGGAAAAGAAGTTGGCTACCATGGCAGTGTCGGCTGCTTCCTCGACATCGGCGTCGGGAAGAATAACAAGCGGACTCTTACCACCGAGTTCCATGGTAACACCCTTCATGTCTTTGACAGCTTGGCTGGCAACTTTGCTGCCTGTGCTAACTTGACCAGTGAAGCTGACCTTGGCGATATCGCTGTGGGCGACAAGAGGGGCTCCAACGGCGATACCGTCACCATAGACAACATTGAAGACACCAGGAGGGACACCAGCCTCAATATAGATCTGAGCGAGTGTCTGGGCATGCAGAGGAGTGACTTCACTTGGCTTGTACACCATACAATTGCCAGCAGCCAAACATGGAGCCGACTTCCACAGAGCAATCTGGATGGGATAGTTCCATGCACCAATGCCAGCACAAACGCCCAAGGGCTCATGGGTCGTCAGAACGAAAGCGTCAGGACGAAGACGAGTATTTTGACCAGGGAAGCTGCCGGCAGCGATATGTGCGTAATACTCGAGAACGTCAGCTCCAGTTGCAACGTCAACGGTCGATGTTTCCGACCAAGGCTTGCCAGTATCAAGGGTCTCGGTCAGCGCAAGTTCGTCATTGCGCTCGCGAAGTATAGCGGCTGCCTTGAGAAGAATGGCAGCTCGGCGAGGTGCTGGGGTTTGTGACCATGTTGGAAAGGCGGCCTTGGCCGCCGCAATGGTAGAGTTGAGCTGTTCTGGGGTGGTAGTGTAGATAGTAGCAAGCGGCTTTGCATTGCTTGGATCGACGGAAACAAAGGTGTTGGTCTTTGAGGAGGACTCAGGCTGTGGGCGACCCGAGTGGAAAGTGTGAATCTCAGACGAGAAAGTCATTGCAACTTGGTTGTTATGAGCGGAGAAGAAGAAGAAGAAGAAGCATGCAACAGGGTAGGTATGTAGAGGGAGATTGAACAAAGCAAATTGCAACACGAAAGGCAGATAGATAGTAGATAGGTTGGTATTCAGAATGATCTGAGAGAGGATGCTCTGTTGGTTACATGTGGGGAGCTGGCTGTAAGTAAGGTATCCTACCTTAAATGTAAAGCTTGTGAGGATCAGTATCTACCTATAAACTAGACTATGAAGTACCGTCAAGACGGGATGGCAAATGCCCCACAATTGACTGATGCCAGGTACCTTCCTCTTCTAGCAAGATACAATGACATGGGGCCAAGCTATACTGTGCCGTCACAGTGGGATTGACCAACCAGTGAGAGCCCGGCCGAAGTATCAACCATGCAGCCGCAGCTAACATTCAATGGCAAGCAACACGAGCAAGAACTCAATTTACCAGGCTATGGTCATTCAGAGACAAGTCTCGAACGGAACTGATAGCGATTTTCGGCTGTGAAGCCCTAGCTACCTAGTCTGTGACGTGGTGAGATCAGCAGACCTGGGGAAGGATTACACCTATCATGACTCGAGCAGATCTGAAGAGATGCTGGTAGTCAGTTGTGAGAACAGGTCGACGGTCATTCATTCATTGTGTGAGTGTGTCTTGAACGCCTCAGGGTTGTATTGATGCGGAGAGTAGCGTCTCTGCACTATCAGAATAAAGCCGCATATTATCAGACCACTTTCACCTAACAAAAGATGAACTTGAGGAAGAAGGGGTCCCATTTGCAAAATTGATAAGTTGTCCAACCAATGGATGCGTGAATCTGGCATTGTACGTACGTACGTACGTATCTACGGTCCTCTGCGGGCTGATGAATAACAGAACAGCTCGGAAGGCTTGGAAGACTCGGCCCACCAGCCCCGCCTCACTTCGACAAAATTGCTGCAGACAATTTCTGGTGCAAGTCACTGCAGAAAAGTCCTGTTTTCTCATTATACCTACTCCGTAGGCAGCCTTGCATCGTGCCCAGGCCTCAGCCCAGATACAGAATCCCAGTCTTGACAATGCCGAAAGAACGCCAAGCTTGAGTGGCTGGTCGAAGGGAAGCACAAGAGTGGACACGCCAACGTCATTGCTGAGCTTTGAGCTGTCCATCATCCACTTTACACCCCTAGAGCTCTGCCTCTAGTTCGAGGCTCTGAACGGTTGAACTATCAAGAAAGCAAGGCGATTGAATGTTGTTTGATAACAACGGATAGGTAGATAGAACTGTCATCCAAGGCGAGCTAATTCACTTACCAGTCCAGCTATGTACACACAATTGTTCTGCTAATGATTCGAGCGGGTTTCAACGGCAGAAAAGTCCAGCGTTAAAAAATTGGAACCAAGGAAAGGAAAAGAAGAAGGGATTGTCCAATTCGGCGGGGACGCACTATCCAATTACCACACCCCAAAAAATCGATCTTGGAGATTATCGATCTGACGGCCAGGTACCCCAATCACGCTTTACCTGATCAGTATGCTAAGCAACATTTCAAACTTGGCATCCTCCCCGGCACATGGCAATATGGAGAAGTTCCAGTGGTGCAAGACACTGTCCCTGCAGATTATCCAATGTGGTCTGGATGAAGCGAGATAGCACAGCACGCGAATCCCGAACAGGTATTTCCTGTACATCAGGAATCCTACAATCACACACATCAACTCAACACTCGACACATCTTCTGCGGAGAGCGGCGAACCTGCACCGTGTTACCGTGTTTCAAGCCTCGTAATCAAATAGCGATATGGCCGGTTAACCGGTCCAGCCAGTTCGCGGTATCATATCAGTGGCCTTCGTCTGGCAGTCCATAGGCAGACTGCAAATTCCAAACATGGAGTTGACTTGTTGGAGAATAGTTATTCTACTTCTTAACCACCATATAGAAATTGATTCACCGTGTTGCCCAATCAGGAACCAATCTTGAGTACAATATTTCTTTCGGAGGCTTCGTGGAGCCGGATCCGGCCAGCGGAGTTCCTTCAACTCCATCTTTTCGCCGTCAGACGGCCCCACAACCACCGTTAAACACCGAACAGGTATCGCCGCTCTTCGTGCGGTTGCAGCGGCCAGGGCAAACCAAGCAATGGCACATGTCTTTGCATGTGTTAGCAACTGGCATGATAAGGAGTGAAGCAGGGACATCCCAAGAATCGAGCCTTTTCACATGGTGAGTCCTAGTCTAACTCTCAGCTACTCGCCTGCCACTTCCATTATCTACAAAGAAATCGAACAACTGACTGATAACGAAGCTGTCAACGTCATGCAAGCTCGGAACACTGGCTCGAGATAGGTATTCAAAGCTTCGGTAACACCGAAAAAAAGATTCCCGGAGTCGGTGAAGAGCTTTTTGCCGTTCAAACCCCCGCCAAGGCCCCGCTCTTGCTAGGTTCGTGGCTTGCTCGATGCTTCAACCAGTTCTCTCCCTGATTAGCTTTTGCCGCCGCCGCCGCCAGTCTTAGAGTCTTGATCCACCCACCAGCCTTGCTGGATGTTGGCAGCTCTGACCAATCAGAATACTTTACTAACCACTAAAGGGTACTTGGAGCAGTCAGAACACTACATCCAGTCGAGGCTGGAGGCCAGTAGCGAGAATTCATCCGCACTGTACGAATCTTCCAAGGGCCCCACCTTGAGCTGATGTCCGTCCATTTCAAAAAGATCTTGACTGTCTCGATGCTCGAGTACAAGAGCTCTCACTCTCCTGGACTTCGAGTCCCTTTCCTTCCTCACTTCTCCCTCAACACCATTCATTGATACCCTTGGAGCCAAAACGACTGAGGCAAGTGCAAGATCTTTACCCTTCCCCCCCATTGAATCTTTTGTTCAACTTTACCCTCGCTCAACTCCTCCAACATGACTACTGAGTATCTTCCCGCTTCTGCCAGCTCCGCCTACGACTATATCATCGTAGGTGGTGGCACGGCTGGATGTGTTCTGGCTTCCCGCCTATCCTCCTACCTTCCTGAGCGCAAGGTTCTTATGATTGAGGCTGGCCCTTCGGACTTTGGTCTCAACAATGTCCTGAACCTCCGCGAGTGGCTGTCTCTCCTTGGTGGTGATCTCGACTACGATTATCCCACAACTGAGCAGCCCAACGGCAACAGCCACATCCGACACTCACGTGCAAAGGTCCTCGGTGGATGCTCCTCTCACAACACTCTCATCTCTTTCCGTCCTTTCCGCCACGACATGGATCGTTGGGTCGCCAAAGGCTGCAAGGGCTGGGACTTCGAGACCGTTATGCGCAACGTTGACAACTTGCGCAACCAGCTGAACCCTGTCCACCCTCGTCATCGTAACCAGCTCACCAAGGACTGGGTCAAGGCCTGCTCCGAGGCCATGGGCATTCCCATCATCCACGACTTCAATCACGAGATTTCCGAGAAGGGACAGTTGACCCAGGGTGCTGGTTTCTTCTCTGTCTCTTACAACCCTGACACCGGCCACCGCAGCAGTGCTTCCGTCGCCTATATCCACCCTATCCTTCGTGGCGATGAGCGACGACCCAACTTGACCGTCCTCACTGAGGCCCATGTCTCAAAGGTCATCGTCGAAAATGACGTTGCCACTGGCATCAATGTCACTCTCAAGTCAGGCGAGAAGCATACTCTTAACGCCCGCAAGGAGATCATCTTGTCTGCTGGTGCTGTTGATACCCCCAGGCTTCTCCTCCACTCGGGTATTGGACCCAAGGGCCAGCTTGAGGACCTGAAGATTCCTGTTGTCAAGGATATTCCAGGTGTCGGCGAGAACCTTCTGGACCACCCCGAGACCATTATTATGTGGGAGCTCAACAAGCCCGTTCCTGCTAATCAGACCACCATGGATTCCGATGCTGGTATTTTCCTGCGGCGAGAGCCCAAGAACGCTGCTGGTAACGATGGCGATGCTGCTGATGTCATGATGCATTGCTACCAGATTCCTTTCCACCTCAACACAGAGCGTCTAGGGTATCCTATCATCAAGGACGGTTATGCCTTCTGCATGACACCCAACATTCCACGTCCTCGCTCACGCGGTCGCATCTACTTGACTTCGGCCGACCCTACTGTCAAGCCTGCTCTCGATTTCCGTTACTTCACAGACCCTGAGGGTTACGACGCCGCCACCCTGGTCCACGGCATCAAGGCTGCCCGAAAGATTGCGCAGCAGAGCCCCTTCAAGGACTGGCTCAAGGGAGAAGTTGCCCCTGGTCCTAAGATCCAAACGGATGAGGAGATCAGCGAATATGCTCGCCGAGTTGCCCACACAGTGTACCACCCTGCCGGTACCACTAAGATGGGGGATGTTGAGCGCGATGAGATGGCGGTTGTTGACCCCGAGCTCAAGGTTCGTGGAATCAGCAAGCTCCGCATTGTTGATGCTGGTATCTTCCCCGAGATGCCAACAATCAACCCTATGGTGACTGTGCTTGCTGTTGGTGAGCGAGCTGCTGAGCTTATCGCTCAAGAGGAGGGCTGGAAGCCCAAGCACTCCCGACTGTAAGCATCGTTCGGGCAATTTTCTAAATATCTGCTCGTGGGGGTAAACGGAGGGAGACCACTGTTTTTGGACATCTGTATGATTAAATGATTAGCGTATGATTGCATTATCGCAGCGAGTATGACATACCTTGGTAGTTAGGAAAATTTGAAGTTTGTTTACCAAATAAGACTCTCGGGGGCTTGTGGCCCGATTTGCCGTTGTTCTTTCAATCGCTTGTCCTGTGTCGGGTCGTATTTCCCCGATGAAGCCCTTGGCCCAGCTTCTTGACCAATTCATATTTTGCCGCGACGGGTCAGTAAAACAGGCACAGCGGGCCGGCGACTTTCCACCACTAAAGCACCCGGATCGCTCAGCTTAATGTGTCTTGCAAGGCCCGGAATGCTAGATATTTTTCCATGATGAAACGAAAGTTCAATATGCGCCGATGTTCCAGAACCAATCGGGGGATCCGAAGCGCGATGCAGGACATTCAATCTTGGATGCGTTCTCGGCGGCTGAGATAAGGTGATAATAAGCAGTGGCAAGATGCCACAGGATCGATATAGCATTGCGCGTTATTATTGTGCATATTGTGTCTTGCTGGGTCTCGGGTGACCAGCTGATAACCATTCCCACAACTCACTTTGTTTTCTGACTATTCTCAGCGGATGCACTGGTATCCATTTAGACGGGTGATGGCCCGTGGAGCCGTGCATCCATCAGCTGCTTCAAAAGGAAAAGTGTGGGGTATGTCCGGGGTTTCGGGACGGAGCGTTGAGCGTGGAGTGGGTGGTTCGACGGATGACAGGGCCGAAACGTGTCTGAGATCCATCCACGTCGGCCGTTGCGCCGTTGTGCAGGGTCCCTCGGTCGAGGACCCTCTACTCCTCCATGGGGATATCAGAGAGTATCTTCCGGAACGACAGGTGAGATGGCCTTAGCAGAGCCCCGGTCCGGCCAGCCGCCTGCTAAAGAGGTCTCGATCGGTAGGGGCCATACCTTCGTTTTGAGTGAGGTTTATAGAAGAAGCAGTGCAAGCTGAATAGCAGCAGATGCGTTTGTTGATTTCGCTCTGTTCTTGAATCTTTTGCAATTTGATGCATGAAACCATTTGACGGATTGCTGTGTCCCTATGTCTGAGATATTCAGGTTGCAGAAGCGGTTTTATTGTGTTTTTAAAGCATTAACAAGCAGACGCGATAGATAACCGATCCCAATAGCCTTCAATCGGCTGTCAGCGGCTGCACCCCGAAATCCCCAACTTCAAACCCCGATTCGAGGTTAGAAAAATGGCTACGCCAACAATCGACTTACCACCAACAACGTGTGAAGAAGAGGTCACCACGCCCATATTGGACAACGCTCAAGGACTAGCCTCTGCAATAGGAGCAGCAGCAGTGGCGGCTGTAGCTGTCGGGGACGGTCTTACACACGGACTTGGAAGAGTCGCATATGGAAAGCCATACGATGGTCACATCTCAGAAGAAGATGGCCAGTTCCACGATGTAGATCACAAAGGCGCACGTGAGGCGAAACAACAGAAAAGCCTTAGGGAGGCCCAAGAGAAGTGGGATGCTGCAACCATGGGACCGGTAACAAGGGTCGAAACAGTTATAGCGGCGGAAGGTGGAGGAGGAGATGGAAGAGGAGAGCGGGAGGTATGGGAGGCAGGAGGAGGAGGGCCAGAAGGGGTGCAGTTGCCGCCTAGAAAAGGCGCCGATGTGGCAGGTCAACAGGTCAGAGCTGCTCTTTCCCGCTCCCGCCTTGGTCGTTCAAACCCCTCCAGCACAAGCTCCAGCTCAGGCTCACTATCAGGCGCATCCCCTTACAACGCTACCAATACTGCTGTCGCTTCTACATCTGCTGCTTCAAACAACAGTCCCAATAACCTCAACTTCATACAAACCGGTCGCGTCACCAAGTCTCGCCATCGCTCTTCTCTTTCCGCACCAATCGCAGCGTCGCTTGTGAATGCTGCTGCTACGGAGAGTGCAAGATTATCCTACGAGGCAAAGCTTACTGCGGCACTAGCTGCTAACATCGCCGGTACAATGGCGGGTAGCCAGTCAACCACGACGACAACAGCTCTCCCCTCGCTAAAATCGAACGGCCTCTCCTCTCTGTCACAAAAGCCCAAAACAAATGGAACGACACCGACCCTTAGCACCGCCTCTTCTATGGACAAAGATGCTCCCGTGATTTCCTTTTGGGGCCCAGAGCCAATTGCTCTGCCCTCCCGCTTCGCCCGCATCAAGCGCAACCTCATCAGTGGTCACGAAGCTGAGCTCGAAGCTAGTTGGGCCCGCCTCATTACTGCACTTCGCAAAGAGGTCAGTCACATAGAGGACCTTGGGGCTCACCTCATTCCTTCAATTGAGTTTGGCGACCTAGATGACTCTGTTCAGACTGCGCGCTTTGGACATGATCTAAGGCGCTACGGTGTCGGCGTCGTCCGCAAGGTCGTACCAAGAGCAGACACAGACACTGCAGTCCGCGAAACGGTCGACTATCTCGATAGCAAACGCCACATCAAGGCGCTCCAGCAGCACGATCCAGCCTGTTTCGACTTCTTTTGGACACCAGCTCAAGTCCGCTCGAGAGCGCACCCCAACGTTCTCAGCGCCCAACGATTTATGATGAGCCTATGGGAGACCAGCCCAGATGATCAGCTTGTCACAAGACTCCCTATCACATATGTCGATCGCATACGCGTACACGGAAATGGAGAGAACCAGTCCAACAGTCTAAATGTGCCGCCGCTCGAGCCGCCACAATCCGCCGACGATTGGATCCAGGCATTACAATCATCTGCGGGTATCACAGCACAAGTTGACAACGGGTCCCTGGAGCGCTGGGAGCCCGACGGCTATCAACGCGCCGGCACCTATAACCATATCTTTCACGGCCAATGGGAAGACTACGATCCTTGGAAATGTACCAGTCGCACTTCTGTGACAACTGACCTTTACAATGGCTACGGTGCCTGCACTATCTTCCGCATGTTTCAGGGCATTTTGGCACTTTCCACTGTCGAACCTGGCATGGTTCGCCTCTTGCCTTCTCCCAAGCTTGCAACAGCTTACTACCTCCTCCGACCCTTTTTTACAACCAAGAATCCTCCACCAGAGAATCGCACTGGGCCTGAATGGGAGGCATATCTTGCTCCTGAGAATTGGAAACTCCAAACTGAGCCTGATTCCATCATTCACGGAGCCGTCCCGGGACACGCACAAAGAATTACCGAAACATGGCACCCCCATTTGCATCTACGAAATAGCATGATTACTTTGCCAACTCTGCAGCCTGGAGACTACATATTCTGGCACCCTGACCTTCCATACTACCTCTCCAGTAACAACTATGGTCTGAAAACACCGAGTGGAAGCAAGAGTGAAGTCAGCATGCTCGTGTACATTCCGGCAGCCCCGCTCACACAAACAAACGCTCTCTATCTTGCGCGTCAAAGGAAGGCATTCCAAAGGGGTCATCCCGGCCCGGACTTTGATTCCACAGGAAGAGGGATTGTCGAAGAAGACGCCGAAACACGGCCTGGTGAAAAGGAAATTGCCGAAGTCGGAGGCCCCTCTTCATTACAGGCTATGGGTCTTGCGCCTTGGGAAGTTGCAGGCACTCGCTCCGGATCACCGCCCTCGGAAAAGTCCAAGTCTAAGGCCGATGAGGATGTTGAGATGGAGGGAGACGGAGATGCCAAGAGTCTTACAAGCACATCATCGATTTCTCGCGCTGAGGCTGAGGTCGTGCGCTTAGCCAATATCATCCTCTTTCCAGATCGCTCGATGCTGGGGTACTCGGTTTGAAAGAAGCATAAACTTGCTAGCCGGGTCTCTGTCTTTTATCTCCTAGTTAGTTGGACATCACACTCCTATTGCCCTTTTTGGACTCTTTGCGGCATTTCATATTGATACGTGGTCCAACGGTATACAGGAGATTGATTAGATGCATCATGAAGGAGTCAGGCGTTTTAAGGATTGAAACTAGAAAGAAACTTTTGTTATTTTATTTACATAAACGAAGAAATACATCTCTTGTGCTCAAAACATGATGTGCAGCTCTAGATCCCGAAATATCAGTCTAAATAGGATGGATTTTCCTTCTTTCCGCCGCCATGATCATTCGGCAGCATGCCTCAAAGTGTCCGCGATACTCGAAACCACAAGTACAGCTTCTTCTCGAGAGATCTGCTGCTGTGAGCCGAAAATACCAATGGCAAGACGTCCCTTATCGACGGAAGCCTCAACATCAACGGCCAGCTTTGACAGCAGCGTTAGTAGCCATTCTGAACTTCAAGAACAGTAACTTACCGGAATTCCATTCAGCGAAAAGCTTTCCTGATGAGCCGCCTCAAATTGAGCTGGTACGTGATGGCGGTATGAGTTGTCAGTTATTTCTTGTGGCAAAACTGTGACCGAGTTCTCTACTGAGCCTGTATCGTCGGAGAGGCTCAGGAAGTTGACAAATGATTCTACTTGTACTCCAGTCCATTGGTAAATCTCCCAGAGACCGACGTCTGACCGTCCATCAGATGTAATCTGGTGAATGTCTCTCTGAATATTCTTTGCAACAGAAGACAAAGGGAGTTCTATGGGCGAGTCAACCCTCAAAGGAACAAGGTTCAGAGTCGGATAGACCTGAGGGAGCCTATCGCTGGCAGTAGCTCGGTTGGCGAGATATAGGCCAAACACCACTGACCCATTGTCTGGTGTGTTGTTTCGCGTGGCGAGGACTTTGGCATAAGCTGCGAGGAACCAAGACTGAAGTGAGACGCCAGACTGAATAGAAATGGCTTGTATCTGATTGGCATCTGGTATCGCTGATTCGTCTAAGTAAGAAATTCGGTTCTTTACGTCTCCTTGCGATTTGGCAGCAATCGGAGTGGAAGAGGTGCTGTGTAAGTAAGCTTTCCAGAAAGCTCGTCTATCTTTCTGGGCTGCTTCACTAGCCTGACGGACTGCAAAGCTCTTCCACTGAGTAAGCCCATTGTTCTCGACGGCGACAGAGCCATGTAGTAGTTGAGATAATCGTCGCAATAGGGCTGGAAGGCTGACTCCATCGTACAGAGCGTGGTGGATCTGAAGTCTGAGTGACCAAATGCAGTCTTCCTGGAGCGTGATGTGCGCTCTAACAAGTGGCTGGGCAGCTCGAGTTGACTGCTCTTTGGGGGGGTCCAGAGCCAAGGAAATCTTGTGAGATTTGAGCACAATCTGCAAAACCGGGATAGTTGGAGATTGGGTTGGAATGAAAACTGTCCGTAAGAGAGGTACTTCAGACACAAGTTTATCCCAGGCAGCCTGGATGCCGTTTAGATCAACTGAAGTCTTAATTTGACATGAGAACTCGGGGAAGAATACAGAGCCCTCTGCTCTTTGCCATGCACCGAGCATGTAGACTTGCACTGGCAATGCAGGAAGTATTTCAGCATCTTCTTTTCCTATTCCATGAGCGCGAAGTAGAACTTCAAGATTGATATCGGCGGGTGGGACCCATTCTTCGGTCAATTCCAGAGTCTCTGACGGTATAGCTTGGACTTGCGTGGCGCGCTGAGCCATTTCTGCAATATTTGAGGATTTAATGAGATCTTGAGGGCGGAGGTTTATTCCAATCTTTCGTAGGAGGGACGACACTTTGATGGCACTAATTGAATCGAGGCCAAGGTGGTAAAGGCTATCGGATATCCTGATTGAGGCAAGGGGAACACCGGAGACCTGATGAAGAATGTTTCGGACTTCGGCTTCATTTTGGGACCACTCCCGATCCTCTTCTGATGGTAGATCTGTAGAATCAACTGGCACGGAACTGCTTCCATCGCCCAGTATGACAGGAGCCATACCGCAGATGGACACGCCATGCTCCTCGAAAGATAGGATCTCCTGGGAGCCAGGCTGTATCAGGAAACCCATGACAGCATCTAAAGTCTCCAGAATAGTTTCTGGTCCTCCGTCCCAGACATACTGGGGCTGAAGAGCCAGTCGCCATAAGAGAGTGTCAGACATGGCTTCAGCTTCCACGCAAAGCGGATACTCGGTGGCCGAAGACGCTTCAATGGATGTTAAAAGGGGGCGGTCTGATGATTCAGCTACCGCAGACTTTTGAAGGATGAACAAGGTATTGAACAAATCTTGTCCATTGAGCTTCGTTGCTGATTGGGCTTTTCGCAGTGGATATTGCTGAGAGTCTCTGATATCGATCATGTTCTCCTCAAGATACCGTAGAAACTCGGGCACTGAACCGTGCAAGATACATCGCAGGGCAATTGTATTCATTGTTGGGAACACGAGATTGTCTGCCCCATCAAAATCCCGACCCAACAAGACTGTGCCAAAGAGGACATCGAGCTTTTTGATTTGGTGTGCAAGTGTGATGGCCCAACAAGCTTGGCAGAGTGCCTGCAAGCTTACAGAAAGCCTTTTGCAGGCGATTTCGATTTCGGGGAGGCCAATCTTCGAAGCGGACTCCAACCTTTGCATGGTGTTCTCAGTTGAGCTGGGCCACGTTTCACTCGGAGGAATGATCGATGGCGAAGCATCTTCCAGATACTGCGTCCAAAAGTCCCTTGCCTCCTGGTTCGTGGACCCCATTACTTTTGCAAGGAATGGTTCCACTGGAGAACGGGCAATCAGCCTTCCTTCTAATAGTGTCTGGAGATCTTGGAAGAGCAAACTCAGGGACCATCCATCGTAAAGAGCGTGTGCCATGGAAAGGACCATGTATCGATGAGAGCTCATATTCGCTAATTTCAACTGAACCAGATGCCTTACTCCTGCTCCTTCCCTGGCTTTTGCAGTTGCTGCTGTGGTGAGTTGACGTAACTCATCCAAGTTTTGAACTGTCGTAACTTCAATGTCGTCGTCACAAGATTCTGCAATGACTTGGCAATATGTCATATCCAGGTTCTGCTGGGCGACTTGAACAAACCCTGTCCGTAGGATAGGTGTACGCTGAATCAATTCCTTCCAAGCGCCGATCAGTCTCGTAGTGTCGACATGATCGGACACTTGAAGAATATCGTGGTTGAAGTAGGATTCAAAATCAGACTGGACCATCCCAGCCACCATTGACTCCTGAAGATGGGTTGGTGGAAGAACAGATTCGACGCGGCCCAGGTCCGCACCGACGCCCTCAAGATACTCGCGTAACCGAGCCTTGACCTGCAGCAGCGAAGCATCATCCGCAGAAGTCGACTGTTTGAGAGAATGATCACTCGACTCAGCCAGTATATTGGCGATCGTCTTGTGGCGCATGATATGTGAAGGGGACAGGTGGATTCCCTTCCTCCTGAGTGTGGTAGAAAGCTTGATCACATCTATGCTGTCGAGACCGAGTTCTAAGATCGATACATTTTCATGGAGTTCAGAGGGGACGGCACCGGCCAAGAAAGCTACTTCGTTCCGAACAATTTGAGCTTCTTGGCTCCATTCGAGATTGCTCGATTCGTGCGTTTGGATGCGTTCATTGTTGGTGTCAGGGCTGCAGTTTTGCTCAATGTCTGGGATGGGCACCTCGCTCTCTGGTGAGCTTGCAGCCAGGCTTGCAAAGCGCTCAATGTCATCAAGTATGCTATTCAGCACTTGTGAGGACGCCAGAGGTCCTTGTGCGACAAGAGTCAGTCGAAGATTGCCCGAACGACCGTGGACGGCTTCAAGCGCAAGAGGGTAGTCAGGCGTTGCTGGACTATCCCCAATATCAAAAATGAGGCTGCTCTCATTGGCGACGGTGGCCCCCTCGATCTGGAAGGTGAAGAGGCTATCAAACAAAGCTTTGCCTTTAGAGCACCACTTTTGGATGTCCTTCAAAGGGACATGTTGGAAATCGAGAACTGATGCATTGAAATCATGACACCGCCGGAGAAGGGACTGCCAGCTTTCGTGATGAATCGCTCGACAATAGAAAGGTACGGTGTTGAAGAGAGGGCCGATGGTGTTCTCGATCCCAGGGAGGTCGATGGCTCGCCCAGATACAACGATACCAACGGTAGGCTGCTGCTGGGTGAACTTCTGCAGAGCAGAGGTCCATAACGCCATGACAACAGCCTGAAGCGTGACATTCTGAGAAGAACGAATCGCCTCAAGATTTGCGGTCGACATTTCCCGCTCAGCGACGGCTACAGCATCCGGTTCGCCATCTCCATGCGCCTGGATTGAAACAGAAGTCCAACCTTCTAGCTGATTCTCCCAGAAACCTCTGCAGTTATCATGCTTTGCCAAGGGGCCATAACTAAGAGTTTCAAGAAATGAAGGTGCGTCAGGTGCGTCAACACCTGAATAATTCGCCGCGACCCGCTTCATCATGAGATCAAAACTGTTACCATCATAAAGTGCATGGAAAATATGAATCGTAAGTAGTCTAGACGTCGGTGTCTCAACATAGATGAATAGTAAAGGCTGTGTGATAGAGGACTCGTTCCGCTGGATCCAATACTTCTTCTGCTCTGCAAGATATGCAGGAATCGAATCATCCGATTGTACAGTGTGTGCTTCCCAGGCCAAGGCAGATTTTCGCACGGCAGCTTGCAAGAAACCATTCGGAGTAGGTACAAAGACAGTTCTCAGAATGCTCTCTGTTAGTACCAAATCGCCCCATGCCTTTTTCAACTTGCTTATGGAAGTAGACTCATGGAGTTTCAACTCAAAAGTATTGAAGTAAGCGCCGGGCTCGCTGTTGGTCAATGACCGAGATATGATGCCTTCTTGTAATGGCGAGCATGGGACAACATATTCGACATCAGCTGGCTCGATATTAAGGAGGCGACATACCATGCCACGGTGTCGATGGCCATATGCTTGGATGGACTGCTTAACCTCTCGCACAAGTTTCTCTTGTCGATTTGAGGTGTCCTTGGCCAAAGAGTTGGCAAGGTCGCCGATGATGGGGTTTTTAAGCAACAAAGCAGGGGATATTGCTTTGAGTCCACGGGATTTGAGGAGAGAGGAAAGTCTGAGGGCTGTGATTGAGTCCACTCCAACGTCAAAGATGCTTGTCGATGACGATAGATCATTTTTGCTCATGTTGCTGAACTGCGCAATACTCTCAAGCAATTGGCCAACTATCTTCCGGGCCCCCTGCGAAACAGGTGCTGTTGTGGCATGAGAAAGCTCCAAGAGCTTCTCTGGTGCAAGTTCGCTGAAAAGCCTTTTCAGTTCCTTGATTTCTGCCTTGTTGTTTGAGGAGAGAGGTATGTATGGAAGTGACAGGATATATGTTGGTACCATGTACCCTGGAAGTTTGGCACGGCAGGCTTCTTTTGCTTGCGCAGCCAGGCCCTCCTGATCCATCAGGATCTCAAGGGGACCTTTTTGAGACTTCTGGTCAACGATGAATGTTACCAGAACGTCCTTGCCACTACTTCCATGGCGAGCCACAATAGTTGCGGCGTCGTGAATATCGACAACATCGGTACGGACGATATGATTGATCTCGGCAATTTCAAGTCGCTGGCCGCGAAGCTTGACTTGGTCGTCAGCCCGACCGAGAAAGTCAAAGCACCCATCATGGAGCACGCGGACAAGATCACCTGTCCTGTATACTCTCTCGTTGAATTCTTCAAGTGTAGGGAACCGCTCTACTGTAAGTTCGGGTCTGTTGAGATAACCCTTGCCCACTAATTTCCCTGACACGCAAAGCTCTCCAACGCCACCGCGGAAGACTGGCGTATTGGTGTTTGGTTTGAACACAAATGAACCAACATTGGGGAACTGCTTTCCGATGTTGCTAGGGCGGCCATTTTTGGGCACACGCTGAAACATAGTGACGCCGATAGTGGCTTCGGTAGGGCCATATGCGTTGTAAATGACAGCTTGCGGTCCCCAAATGTCAAGAATCTCCTGTTTGAGCTGTTCGCCGCCTGTAATGAACACACCACGGCAGAGACTGGGAACTTCATCAGGATGTGTGAGTCGCGCAAGACTTGGAGTTAGGTCAATGTGTGTGATGCCGAGCCTATTGATGGCTGCTGTCAAGTCATCCAGTATGAGGTCTTTGGGTGCAGCAACGACGGCCATTCCCACGGACCAGCTCCAATACTGCTCGAGGACGGAAACATCGAAGTGGAGAGCGGCGAATTGAAGCCAGCGTGAGTCCTCATCCCAGTGGCCTTTGAAAAGTTCCTGGAAAGCCATCATTGCCTGGACAGCGTTCTCGTGGGTGATCTCACAGCCCTTTGGCGTTCCTGTTGTCCCAGATGTATAGAGACAATAACAAGTATCCGATGGAGATATGTTGGGGTGCAAAACGACATGCTCCTCGGTCACATCGTTCAAAGCCTGAGTTTCTATTTCCATGACCGTGGTTTTCGCTTCGAAATCAAGATCCTTAGAGCACCTTGTTAGCAAGCAAGGTGCTTTAGAATCTTCGATAATGAACTCCTTTCTCGCCCTTGGTGCAGACGGATCCAGTGCGACAAACGAGCACCCAGCTTTTAGAATGCCCAGAATTGAGAAATATGCCTCGGGGCATTTATCAAAGTGAACCGCAACAATACCGCCAGGGGAGACCGTATTTTGAAGTATGTTGGCAACTTTGTTACCCATGCAGTCAAGTTGACGATAGTTCCATTGTTGCTTGACACATGCATCTCCCTCGAACTCTGATACAAACTCGAGAGCAATTTTTGCCGGATGAGAAACTGCTCCCTTCTCGACGAATTGGTGTAAGAGCTGAACGGGGGTGTCCATTACTGGCGCTGATGCAGGAAGTATCGAATGCAGAGAATTTCTCATCATTTCGTCCTCAAAACCAGCAGCATTGCAGGCGATGTGGGTTAGTGAAGCGTCGAACTGCTTCATCAACAGCTGCGCTTGCTCACGGGGAAGAATGTCGCTGTAGTACGTTATGCTCAAGCGAATTTGGTCATCGCCCGTGGGTTCAATCTCCAATGAGACTGGATACTCGACTTTGGCTTCTTCGTTGACCAGTTTCCACGGTACAACCGAAGTGCTATGATTTGGCATTTTCTGGTACGCTATGAGAGTGTCGAATATGGGGCCTGCCGGGTGACCTAGCCATTTCTGCACTTGACTGAGCGGCGAGAATTGGTATTTGTGAAGGTGCTGGTTATAGCTCATCATGTAGCTGATCAGGTCAGCATTAGACGGAACGTTGCTTGCCACAACAGGCAATGTGTTGAGGCATGGGAACGCGACATCCTTGGTCTCGTCAATGGTTCTTCCAGACAGTGCGACACCAAAGACAACCGAGTCCTCTCCCAAATAAGATGCCAGTACTCGTGTCCAAGCGGCTTGGATGGCTGCTTGGATTGTTATATTTGAGGCTTGAGTCGCTTCCCTGAGTTTTGTGTATGATAGAGAATTAGACATCGAGTCAATTAGCACTTGTCGTTCTTCAACTCGTAAGGGTGTCATTATTGGAAACTTATTAACAACAATCTTGCTGGCTTTGGTCTCCCAGAATTCCTTCTCTGAAGATTTGTCATTCAGTGCCATTCCCAGAATGGCTGATACTGCAGGCTCGATGATCGTAGGTCGGGGTAGTTGACTGCCCTTGACTAGTTGTGAAAGTTCATCAAGCATCAGGTGCAGTGCGGGAGCGTCATAAAGAGCATGGTGAATGATGAGGCTCATGGCATTGGTTTGGGATGTTTGAGCCAGAATCACACTCCAAGGTGGGTGGTGCAGCGAAGAAAGCATCGATTTCCTGGCATCAGTCTTCATCTGGATGAGGTCGGCCTCTTCGCCTTCAACCAAGTGCAGACGGTTCATAGTCGTCTCTATTGATCCTGCTTCATACCTCACCATAGCAAAAGAGGATTCTGCATGTTGCACGGGCACAAACCCAGTTCTCAGCATAGGATGTCGTTTTTGAAGCTGTTGCCAAGCCTTTTCGAGGTTCGCTACCTGGACGTCTTCCGTCACTACATACCTCACTGCGTTGAGGTAGTTGTCACCGCCAGACTGAATAAAGGATGCCAGCATGGCAGACTGGACAGGCGTGCATGGTAGAACTGCCTCGACTTTGACGGATTTAGGTAGTTGATAAGCAACCTCCGTGAGGACTTGTCGTGAGAATCTGTCAAGATCGTACTTCAATGCATACCCAGCATCTGCTCTCGATGAATTTTCCATTAGCTTTGCGGCTATCTTAGAGCAACTTGGGCATTCAATCACATCAGAGGCCGATACAACGAAACCGCGCTGGCGTAGAACCGAAGCCACCTGCACAGCGTTGATGCTGTCGAGGCCCAACTGGAAAATGGTTGTGCGGCGTTGTATATGCTGATCGCCCACCCCTGAAAGGGTGGCCAGGACATGTCTAACTTGTAACTCAAGCTCACTCCATTCTTCTTTTTCGTTCGATAGTGTCACCGCTGTATTGTCTTTCTCGGTTCGAGGCACGAGTTGGTTGATTATTGACCTGAGGCTGTCGGGAAGATCCTTCTTGTTCAATGAACTTGCATGGGGAGCTGTCAGAATGGCTCGCAATGTAAGTTTGAAAACATCAGCCATAGCCGTGGCAACTTCCTCAGTGACAATACTCATGTCCCTGTGAATATTGACAACTAGTGAGTTCAACCCAGGGCAAGGGACGATTTCGCACACCAAGGGGATATCCATATCTCCAGAATCTCCTTCAAGTGTCCAGACGTTCTTGTCGATGTCTTGTAATGGCTTTTGCAGCAGTAGAAGCGTATCAAATATATGCTTCCCAGTGCGATTGATGCTACGCTGAACAAGCCTCAGGGGAGTAAATTGGTACGCAATAAGCTCTGTGTTCATCTTTTGAAGGTGCTTAAGCAGATCAAGATTACTTGAGGCTTCTGGAAAGTCGACGCGCACGGGGATGGTATTAAAACAGGGTGCAACGAGTCTTTCGAGACCTTCGATGTCAAGAGTACGGCCACTGACAACATTTCCAAAACACACGTCTGTACGTCTGTATGCGGCTGCAAGGACAGTGGCCCAGCTTGCTTGGCAAACGGAAAGTAGGGTTGACCCGAGATCTCGAACACGCAACTGCAAATCGCTGAGAGGGATATCCATAGATGTGGTGCAGGTGCTCTGATCAACTTCACTCGTAGTTGTCTGGGGAAAGACTGCAGATGGTTTGTAGTTCTCAAAGTGCCGTTGCCAAAACTGCTCTGCATCATCGGGCAAGCGAGTGGACAGTTTAAGAAATTGATGATAGGGGACTGTCGGGGGTAGTTCCTCGCCAACAGCCAATGCTTCCACCTCCTTGAGAAGTCGTTCCATTGCCACACCATCGTAAAGTGCGTGATGGCAGATGAATGACAAAAACTCGGATCCACGGTACCTCAGTAGCGCTAGAGATATTGGTGGTGTCCTTGAATCTACTGGATCAGGGAGAGACTTGAGATGTTGCTCAATCGCCCCATCGAAAGACAATTCACTTACATCGAACGTCTTCCACGGTATTTCCCAGCTCTCGAGGACGATCTGAGCAATGGCACGTCGGGAATCTGTTGTCGCTGCAAAGCAGGTCCGAAGAATATCATGCCTATACGACATGGTTTTCCAGTATGACCTCATGGCTCCAGAGCTAGTTATCAGGCGTAGGAGGACCTTGTTATAGTAACCCCTTTGGCCGCGAGAAAGCATCGCCTCCTGTAAAGGAGTACATGGCAAGATCTCCCTTATGGTCTTTGCCTCTTTGGCAAACTCTTTTTTCATTGAGTCAACGAAGGTGGCGGCGAAAAAGTCTTCAAGACTATCGACTGGGGCTTCCTTCTTTTGTGATGTCTTTCCATCCAGATATCTCGCCAACTGCGCAACAGTTGGGTTGCGAAGAATCTCAGACACAGCAACTCGAGAACCAAGTTTTGAGCTGATATTGCGTGCTAAGTCGATAGCAGATATAGAGTCTATTCCGAGAAGAGCAAAGGGTGTCCATCTGCCGAAGTCATTCCTGGATACATTCGCAGACTCGAGAAGGGTATCTGCAATTTTCAATTCTGACTGGCTCCAATCACCCTCGTCTTGAGTGTCCAAGGACATTCTAGAGGCTTCTTCGAGGTAGTCCATACCCAAGCTGTTAAAGCAGTCACGAAGTCGGCGCTTATCTACCTTTCCACTCGAAGTCATGGGTATTGATGAGATTGGGATGAGGTAAGTGGGGACCATGTAGCTTGGCAATCGCGATTTGAGGTGTGCGAGCAGGGACTGATGGGTTTCGCTGTTGATTTCCAACACATGAAAGCTAGAAGGGTCATGATTCGGAATGAAGAAGAGAGATAGTTGCTGGGGGGAAGTCTCTCCGCGCTGCACCAATACCGTAGCAGCTGAGGATGCCAGACCACTCGAGGTCACCGTGCTGTTGATCTCACCAACTTCGATTCGCTGGCCTCTTAGTTTTACTTGATCATCAATGCGACCAAGTATCAGCAGGGAACCGTCAGGAAGCATTCGACCCATATCTCCAGATCTGTAAAGCCTTCCGTACTGGGGATGTTGAATGAACTTTTGAGATGTGATCTCTGGCATGTTGAGGTAACCTTGAGCGACCTGGGCACCTCCAAAACAGAACTCGCCGACCCAATTAAGGGGAACTACGTCAGAACTTTCTGGGTAGAGTACCACAACAGAGGTATTAGGAAACGCATGCCCTAAGTGCTCAATATGGTCATCTGCTGTCATTTTCTTCACTGTGCAGATATTTGTGGTTTCCGATGGTCCGTACCCCTGCCACAACTGGCGTTGCCATTTCTCATAGACAGACTGTGTCATGGGTTCTCCGGCAGTCACAAGAAACTCCACGCCGGGGACATCAGTAGGGTTAACGATGTTGGCAACTGTTGGTGTCATGCTGAGGTGGGTGATATCAAGTTCGCGTATTGAGCGCTCGATGTCTTCCAAGATTGTGTCATTTGTCCCTGAACATAGACACATCCCTGCGCACCATGTATAAAATATCTCGAATACTGACACATCGAATGCTTGAGAGCATGCTTGTAGAAGACGACCCTGTGAATTAAGACATTTGGGATACAGTGCCTCAAGATGCTCAATGTTTGCAGCAATACTATGTTGCTGAATTGCAACACCCTTTGGGGTTCCTGTCGTTCCCGACGTGTAAATCACGTACGCTAGTCGAGTCCCATCAACTTCAACGTTCAGATTGTCCGTGGATATGTCATGGAGCGAGTTGGTATCGACAGTTATCGTAGAAAGCTCGGACAGAGAAGGGTATTGGTCACGAGACACGTTATCGACGACGCAATGCTCGGTCTGGGCCTGCTGTAGGATTTCACTAATGCGAGCACGAGGGGTTGAAGGAAGAATTGGGAGATATCCACAACCACACTTGATGATGCCCAGTATTGATGCGTACAACGTCGGTGACTTTTCCATCACAATAGCCACTACTTCGCCAACCCTGACACCTCTGCAATGGAGATATCTCGCGATGCGATTTGCCATTGCGTTAAGCTCTTGAAATGTCCATTTTGTCTGGTATCCGCCGCCCAAAGAGTGAGCAAATAGGAGAGCATCAGAGTCCGGAGTCTGAAGCACAACTTCTTCAAAAAGTCGCGCTAAATCAGGGGTTTTCTGTGGTATGGTAGGCCGGATGTTGTTGATGGACGGACTACAGCTAATCTCTTTCAGTGTCTCTTTGACCTTGGTGGTAGGATTCTCCAGCATGGAGATAATCAATGACTCAAGCTGATTCGCCATATGTTCTGCTGTTTCAGGTGACGCGAAGTCCTCTTGATATGTAACTTGAAGCTCAAATCCATCTTCTCTTGGCTCAACCTCAAACACAATCGGTGTTTCTAGTCGGTCCAGATGGCTTGTCTCTCTCACAACGTTGTGTGTCCGCTCCGAGCTGGCGAGAGATTCCTGGTATACAAAAAGCACATCGTAGAGGCTTTCGCCGGGCTGTAGTGAAACCAGCTTCTTGAGCTCTGACAATGAAAGCGTACAATGTTGCATAACTCCTCTGTTACTTGAGTGGATGCTATTGAGCAG
>JAAQRH010001297.1:0-17462 GCA_013186785.1 Fusarium pseudonygamai
ATTTACTATAATTAAAAGCTAGGTAGTAGATTAATAATAAGTAATATAAAAAGATAAGTAATTATAAAAATAAAAAATACTTCTAAAGAGCTATTTTAATTATAAATAGTATTATTACTAAATAGTAGCTATATATTTAAGCTAAAGTTAGATATTTAGCCTTATCTATATAGCTGGCTATATAATAAGCATATGACACTAAACGCACAGCTGGCTGTGCGGGTATGAGTGCCCGGAGATGCTTTACTGTTTAGTCAGCGTCGTCGCTCTAGTAATCCTGACACTGACCTTGAGGAAATTCAATAACCAGCCTCTGCCTGATTGGCCATCCGGTATCACTTTGAATACAGTTCTAGCTTGCATATCCACAATATGCAGAGCCGCACTACTTATTCCTGTAACAGAAGGTCTAGCACAAGCCAAATGGGTTTGGTTCAAGCAGCCACGGCCGCTCAAGGACTTCGAAGCGTTTGACAAGGCGTCAAGAGGCTTAGGTGGTAGCTTAAGCTTGCTCTCGCACACCAAGGGATGGTAATCTCTGCCTCCCAGATACCCAAGTTCGTACGGTTACTCACAAAAATAGGTTTGTTGGTATCATCGCTGCGTTTCTTTTGAGTACCACGATTGCCACATCAACAATCACACAATTTGCGATCACATACCCGTCTCGATTTAACCAAGATGGAAGCAAGGGAAGTGCAGAGGCATGGAGGCTAGGGGAGAACTGGGGGAAAGATGAGCCGGATTATGCTATCAGTAAGTCACCAACTTCCTACCACTGGCTTCTAGCAACGAACATGCCGCAATATTTGACCGGTACTTGTCTGACAAATACGCATAGTGAACGAGCTAGCAATTTCAAGAGGTGTCAGAAGAGGAATGAACCATATGGTGACCGAAACAATACTCTTTAAAGAACCGAAGTGTGCCTCAGCCAAGTGCAGATGGCCAGAATTCCACACGCTTGCTATAGGATATGAGGTTACGAGTACGTTATATATCACCCCTCCCAGATGGTTTCCCGTTGAATCTAAGGCCTTACCGAGATGTCACCCACCTGGTCGAGGCGGATGTCGATTTCCACGATGGCAATCCTAATATCACTCTGCCGAATGGTGTTCATACGGAACCGGGCAAAGGTCGTGCCAGATTCACTGGCGCCCCAACATTCTTCCTTGGCAGCGGGCCAACTCTAGTACATCAGCATCTGCAAGATGTATCGATTCTCGATTATTTTGCCATTTATTGGGATGCATCTAATCTCGTACCTTGGGCAGTCGAAGTATCCTACTATTGGTGCATTGACACTTACCAGCCTAAACTAGTCGACAATGTCCTTCGGATGAACAAGTCAACATCTCAGATCCCAAAGCTACACACATCGCAAGGGGATGAGTATCGTGGATACATGTCTTTGGAAACACCAGTCAAGGACGACGTCATATGGACTATTGGCAGGCTATCTACAAGAAAGATAGCGACTCACTTGAACGATTCGCTAAGCGGCTACACTGTCGTTCTAGCAGGAGAACCGATGCGTGGTACATCAGGCAGTGATATATTAGCACTAGCCACCCAAGAGGTTTTACAAAACCTTACAAACGGCAATTCCACGCTTGAAATTCAGGAAGCAGAGAGAGCTTGGTGGACCGCCGTGGAGGGCATGGCGGTGAACGTGGCTAACAGTCTCACAAACACGTAAGATCAACTACTTCTTTATCTGTTGCGCCATATCCTAATACCGGCTTGAATAGACTTCTTCCTGATCAGTCCAACGTCGATGGCGTTTCATTAAATACCGAGGTATACGTCCAGGTTCGGTGGGAATGGTTGGCACTTCTAAGTGTGCAGGTTGCCCTTTCTATCTCTCTTCTGATCTGCATTATTGTTCAGTCAGCGAAAGCAAAGGTTGAAATCATGAAGGGTTCGACGGTACCAGTCTTGTTCGCCATTAGTGCGGTAGACAAGGCTAGGATGGAAAATGGGGACATCGATTTGGATTCATTGAGACAGATGAAGAATCATCAGCAGCTGGCTCACGTTAACTTACACAAGGTCGGTCAAAAATGGGTTCTGCAGTAGAGGTAGCTCCAGTCAGGCGATTCTGATTTATTTACTATCATAATTCATCTTGTGATCATTAACATGTCCAAGTTCGAATTGACTGACGCCGCAGATCGAGTCGATGTGTACACCTCTAAACTCAAACATCAGGGATGCTCCATGCTTGGAGGAGCTCTATCTACAGTTCTCTGTGTTTTAGTCTTTTCAGTTTTATTTGCTTGAGGGTTCGACTAAGCGATCAGGGTTAAATAATGTATCATAAGCAGCCGCCATGCAACAGTAGGCTAGATGCAATAGTAAGCTGACTGCGCGGATGCCAGTAAGAATCCTTCAAATCCTGTCAGCTTACTTGTTAAAAAAACACCATAAAGACACCTGACTCTCAACGCAATCCTGTCAAAAATCTTCAATTGCGATACTGTAGTTACTACCAACTATTACGATGTCATCTTCATCACAGCTTAATCCTGATCAGGCGCAAGTCTTGGATATCGTCCGTGGCTTCCACGAATATTTCAGTTCCCCGCCCCCATTCAAAGAAGGCCATCGTTTCGCTCTGCCGCATGGCCTAATCACCGTTCCTTTCCCACCAGAGATGGGTGGTCTCAAGACCGAACGCTTTGAGGATATGTATGAGCGCGTTGGTGAATTGCTCGCCAAGCAACAAGAGTCCGGCTTCAAACATCAACTAGCAGAACCAAGTGCGGAGGTATGGGTCTCTCAAGACATAGCTGCTGTGTTCGTGGGCTGGTCTGCCTCTATGGATGACCGTGGCGAGTTCATTCACACTGTTCATTTGTGTACCTTGCACCGTTTATCTGCCGACGGAAACCCATGGCGTATTTCAGCACTTGTTGATATGATGCACTTATCGCCTGAGCAGCCCGTGCCGTCAATCGAGACGGGCCCGGTGTTAGAGATCATCGCTCCATTCCAAGACTTTCTCGCGAGCATCAAAGCCCAAGACTGGGAGGAGAGTCGTGCCCTGTTGTTGCCTGGTGCAGGGGCTACGATATCGAAAGATGGTCATGAACCGGAGACATTCATGTGGCCGGAATCCATTGAGCACCTACAGCAGGAAACTCAGAATGACCCGAAGATTGAGAAGCACCTTCTTAACTGCGAGACACGGTGTTGTAGCGATCTGAGCTTCGTTTGGGCACCGTTCCTAGTTCAGGTTGATGGTGTTGAGATTTCCCATGGAGTATGTGTCTGCTCCTTTAGGCTGGAGGGAGGACGATGGCTTATTAGTAGTCTTTGCGAGACAAGCTATACTAAGTGAATACACGTTTACAGTCTTGACCTGTGAACTAGCTTTAATGATATATGAGCTCATAAATAAGATTTCGTTATTGCATCAGTCTCTTGCAGTACACCATTGCCTAGGCGTTCGCTCCCAGGTATCTACTAGCTTTCATAGTATAAAGAGTTATAGACTTTGACTGCATACAATTGCCTTACTTACGTTGTTTTGGAGAGAGATTGAGAAATAAACTGCTGCTGTTTAGTCAAGATATCTCCTCACAATTACTGACATTATGGTCGAAGCTGCGCAGAGGCGCTCAAGGTTCGCGACTAACGAATCCTATGTTCAATTGGAGACCAACAACATCAGCTGACACTGACACTTGAGCAAACTTTAAGAGGAGCTGATGAAAGTTCTAATAAGGTAAACTAGAGACTATTCAGTCTTCATACACAAGTCTCGATATTACACTCCCAGCGATCCGCGATCCATCATTCCATCTCCCTTCAGCAACGGTTCTTTTCTAACGAACTATCTACTTATAACTACAGCTGCACGATGTGTCTTTCATTAGTCCGTGTAATTCGTCATCTAATAATTATCAACATGTCCAAGTACGGGCTCGCAGATTGCCTACATGTCTGAACTCAGCCATCAGAGCACTCCATGCTGGAAAGGACTCTAACTTCTCGTTCTCTATATTCTAGTCTCTTCAGTTATACCATCCCGTTCACAGCGCACGAAAGCCTTCATCTCTCTCAAAGCCGTCTTTGCCGCTTGCTGTCGTTTTCGTCATCTTCAGCCTGACCCAGAATTCTCAGGGCCTCTTTCGCCGTAAGTCTTGATTCGCGCTGTGCCGACGTCTCAGCATACGTATGCCGCACCATACCAAGAACAGCCTCCCTCAAAGCTAGCAACAAAATCAGCACCACTCTTACAGAAAAGAAGTCAAGCCATACCCTCATCATGAAGCTTATTCAAAGTATCTACAGCTTCTCCATACATGTCGTGAAAGTCCTTCTGCAACTCACTAGCTTCAGAGCCCGGTCTCCAAGGATTCTTGACCTGTCGCCACGGATGCCGCCCCGAAATCATCTCAATGGCCATGACGCCTATACTCCAGATATCAGCTAGCTCGTTATACCCCGTCATCTCCCGCTCAGGTGCCAGCCATCCGATCGTTCCGCCGGTTCCAGGCCGAGCGGGGTGATGTCGCCCTAGAAAAGGGCTTTCCTCTGCATCGTCGAGATCGAGCAGCACTACAGATATGCACTCGGGGGTCCAAGTTCGGATGCCAATGTTGACGGGTTTGAGATCGCCGTGTATCCAGCGGTGTCCATGGAGGAAGTTTGTGGCGCCGAGGATGTCTGCCAGAACGGTTGTGACGATGGATATCCTGATTGGTAAGCTCGTGTGGTAAAGTTATACCATTGGTGACAATCTTACCTATCTTGACCTTGTTTAAACAGCCCCCGGGTGAGGGCAGTAGAAAGTACTTCCTGGGCAGCTGGTTCTTGAACGAACCAGACGTCCGCTATCCTATTTGTTGATCTCACATCATCCGTGATAACTTCGATAAGTCGCAGCAAGCGGTTTTCGTTCTTCCTCTGGCACAATGCAGCCAGTGTCTCTAGCTTTGTCTGAACCTTCTGTATGCGCTCTCTGTCTCTTCCAACCTGCACTCTCTTCAAAGCAACACGTTGGCCATGGTCGTTCGACGCGATGCTGACCATTCCGGATGCGCCTTTGCCTACAGTACCTGCGCTGACAGTCCACTGTCCGATGACAATGGGACTGCTTTCAGATGGTGTTGGTGTTAGCGATAGCTCTAGCAGAGTTTTAGAAATCTGGAGGTGCTCGTCCAAATAACGCTTGACTCTGCTGGGGTAGTCGTCGGCATAAGAACCCCGAGCATACTGGATACGGTAGCAGAGAGAGCCGAAGGCCAGGCGAGCAGATGACTGATTGAAAACTCTTTTCCTGGTGATCTTATCCCCGTTAACCATGGTGATAGATCTATCAGTCATTGGCTGCACATATATAAAGCTTGTTTCATCAATTTGGAGAATAGCCTGATTGCGCCGGACTTTGTATATCTTTTCGTTACCCGAATGTAAACAAATGACAATATCGTTCAAATGAGGGCCATTTCTCAGAGAACCAACTACCCATCCTCTTGACGGGTTCCGAGGGGGTCGTTCGAGTGATATGAAATAGTGACCTTTCCAAATCAACCGCTCTTGACTCTTATCTTCTAGTTTATTTGAGCAGGAAGATGATTTTGGATCCCGTGGCGATGAGATTGGCGATGAGGATGAAAAGGCTTCCGATTCTGTTCTAAGCAATCGGCCGACTTCATAATCATTTTGCTGCTTTGAGGAAATCCACATGCACTTTTGTGTGTGTTGTCGTGCAGCTTGTAGAAGAGGGTCTTCGGACTGTCCTTGCAACCATTCAGCGACTTCGCTAAACGCCAGTCGCGCCTCAGCGTTTTCTGGTGTAAGAATTATCGTAGCCCCTTCTGCTGAAGAGCCTGGCAACGTAGGGTCTTCGACCGTCTCTTGGCTACTTGGGATATCTGATACATCCATAATTCTGAGTTGTGCATATGAGCTTGAGTTAGAAATAAACAACGCTGGTGGGGTAACATGATATAGAGGAGATGGGTGCAGGGTAGGTGAGGTATCTGCAGATCAAAGACGGTGCTGGTGTCATCACCGGGCTATTATTCTTCCGCCGTGGACGCGTCAATTTGGCGTCAGACCATTTGCTTCTGACTTCAACACCATCAATCCATCAGCGCCGCAAATGTTCCCAGGACAAAGGAAACGCGGCTGGCGACAATGCCTGGCCGATAGCTATGAAAAAACTCACGGAGTAAGCACCCCAGCACGTCAAATCGTGGTCCGAACTCCACTGATCATATCACAAGCCTCTCGATGACCCAGTCCCGACCTTCGGCGCCAAATTGGTGACGTTTCCATCGACGCCGACTCTACCCATGTGCTTCGCCACACCTGACCCCGACTTCCTCGAGGAACTTGACCGACGTCTCTGCGCTATCGAAGCCAAACCAGTGCCCAAGTGCCTGCAGCCCCTGCGTTTCGATGAAGAACCTGTGGTCGAGTTGAGCTGCTCCGACAACGACACCGACGATGAAGGCAGCGAAAGCTTTCGTGATTCGATGCGTGAGGCCAGGATTCGCGTGTATGCGAGCGCCGGAATAGATATTGTTACTGTTGAAGCTAAGCGACAGGCGCGAAAGTTTGCGAGGGAGAAGAGACGCGAAGCCAGGGCAGCCGAATTGAACAACACCGAGTCTGCGCTGCCGTCATCACACGACCATGCTACCAAGCTCCCCAGCAATCCTACTGAACCAGACGTGGCTGAGTATCATGCCAACAACCAGAAACGAAAGCGTCAAACAGAGGATGGGGAAGACGAGCCTCATCGCAAGATTGCCAGACCCAGCGACACAACCAGCCCTCGACCAAAGCGACGAACCCGCCCATCGTTCAAGCCGCAATCTTCATACAGTCCTCCACAGACACCATCTCCCACCGAGAGAGAACATGCCCAAGGACAAGCTGGCTCGTCGTTATCGCCCGAGTCGCTCGTCGCACAACAACCTACTCCCGAGGGTGACAGCTATTCGAACCTCGGGAGGGGTCGGGAATCGCCAACTGCGGGAGCGGAATTATCAGCAGGATGAACATTGTCGGGCGTATAAGATCCAAGTTCAATTTTCGAGGATGATACCGCGACGCACGCCGACTTCTTCCCGACGGGTTCACTACTGCACCCGAAGCTATTATCGCCGTCCATACAACCAAACTCAGCGGAAAGGCGACACAGCTATATATAAAGCCTCGCCACTGCTCGAACACATCGCTCGAGCCATCGCAGTCGAGCTATCGCGTGAAGCATCGAGTCTTTTCGTCTCGGCTACTCGACCGGCTGGCTGTCCGGAGGTCACGTCCAGAATGCCACACTGGTCAATAGGGGCAGTCACCGCGTCCCGATGAGGACGCAGATACCTCGGGGCTATTCTCCCAGTACCGGTGGCGCGATGCTGTCGCTGGGCAGAGACGCCCTGCTGGGAACAACGCCCTTGGTGTTGCGCAGGAACCTTGGTAATGGGGAGGATTATGTTGTATTAGTTACAAAGGCTTCGACGTAGCCTACATATAGAAACAAAGAATAATAACTGATCAATCCAAGCTTAATCACGTCTTTTTGCCTCTGTTCTACTCTCTGGTTGCTGGAATACGTCCACTTGTGATGCATCTCGAGGTGCTTGATCAGCTTTCGGACCTGCTCTCAGTGCCACGAAATGGAGGACAGAAAGGTGGAGCAACTTGTTCCTCTCCAATTGGCTAACCAAACTCAGTTAATCTTAAGAAACGACATTTGAACAATTGATTGCGGGTCCTCGTGTAGGAAATCTTCAGGAAAACTTAGCTGTGCTCACCACCAAAAAGTCTTACATTTACTTTCTGGAAACTTAGATGGTGTAATTTTTTTAACATCTCAATGAGAGAATAATACAGTACACTGGAAAAATCCCAATTGACTCGAAATACCTATTATAGCAAAAACAGTGCTATGCATCGCCAAAAGTACTCTAAATCAACTGCTGTATGTTCTGAGAGCAGAGAAATTGACGTCAGGAGTCAGCTTATCGGCGCATTTCTATTCGCCAAGCTTTGCTGTGATGGAATTTCACATGGAACAATTCCGATATAGATTGGGATGAAAGACACATATTATGGAGAAACATGGAGTTAATAGTCACTGCTAATTCTTACGTTGTTTGCTACCTCATAATCCTCGAGACCTAGTGAACCCACCGCCACCCCCAATTATCACAGCAGACACGCAAAAATATCACAATAGACTCTAGCATCATAAATTCCTTTCATTTGCTTATTCATTCTCAGTCTGCAGATTTAGATCCTGTGTACTAACGAGTGTCCACGACTTATTCCTTATCCCCTTCCATATCATAGCTCAAATGACTGTCCCATTTACATCAGTCTGAAACAATTCCATTACTTAGACCGTGTCTACGTCCGATAATGTCTTGCGCTCCGCGCAGACCTAAAGAACATATTGGTATTCAAAAGGGCACCGTGCTCCAATGCCCATTGTTCTGACCAGCTGTCCGAAGGTATTCTTCGCACGCGTCACAGAAGTCACATTCATATCCATCACTATTAACCATTACCGTGTGTTCGCCATCTAAATAGGAAGAGCATTGATGTTCCCGGGCGGCACGCATGGCATTGAAGGCAGCGAGTTCCTGTGGGGTAAGACGATAGACTCGTTTATTCCAATGAATAACATTACCTCCTCTATTATTTAGTTCAGATCTTAGGTCTTCCTGACCATGCGGGATTGATTCTCCGCCGCGAGACATAGCATCGCTACTATTGCATAAATTGCTCTGATCCACAGAGAATGTTTGGGGCCTACCACGGCCCAATTGCCTGAGGCCATCCCCAGAGCTAAAGACATTCCTGTCCTCAGGAGCGTCTGTCATTTCGATATCCCCAGTTTGATCAAGAGTGTCTGTCATTTCGCCATGCACGATTTGCACAGGTTGCTCAGTCTCAAGGTGGGATGATGAGGCTGGCATCTCCGTTTCTAACTTACACAGAGAATAGAAAGACAAGAACCGATAACTGCAACGCACAGCCTTATAATATATGAACAAATCTACCTAAAAATATAATCATTAACCCCTAAAGATCTGCATCGTGGCCGTTCTGCCATTTTACCTTTCTTACGCCGTATATACAAGTTTACCTAAAGAAAGTTAAGAGAAAATGATAGTAGATTATAGTAGAGAGAAAAATATTAATAGTCGCGTAAAAAGAGGTCTCGGACGCGCTCCTTTAATGTGTTTCTCGTAATTCAGCTCTTCTCAGAAAAGCCTCTCAGATCTTGATGAGAGAGGAAGAAGGAAAAGAGTCAGATCTGCTTGGGAAGGTGACAATCCTGCCCTTTTGTACTCCTCAATCCCTCTCAGTCCCTCTATCCCATCACCTGTCCTGGGGCCCACACCACCACTAGAAAGTCGGGACTTTGTCCCGACCGTTCTCATTCCGGCTCGCCCAGGTGCTTCAAGCCAGTCCCAGCTTCATTCGTTCTTGGCTATCATCACATGGGCTACTCTCCGCTTCTGCCTGGCCATGAATGGCCGGACAATGCTAAAATGGGATGACTGCATATCGAGCCAGCAATCGACCCTATCAGAGCAAATTAAGCTTGCTATCTGCTGCTCGCAGTCCATGCCTCTTGTAGAAATCATTTGCTACATCAGCATGGACTGGGGTGTTGGGGGGCCTCATTCCAAGGACACAGGCATTCCCACGCTACAGAACATAGAAAGCGATGACAAGGTCAGGCGCGCGGTGCAAGCATCAGCTGCCAGATCAACTCAAGATAACATTCAACTGAACAGTCGTTTGGGAAGTTGGGAAGTGCGATGCTCAGCTAGTCGCGCTGAAATAAGCGCAAGAACCAAAGTCCGATCGACATCAAATTGGTACTGTGCAAAGCGTGGAGTAGCCACAACGAGAATTCAGAAGCCTTTGATGGCAGGGCCTCAGTTGAAGTTGGCGGTTCAATGGCGCATTAGATTTGATCCCAGAGGATTGTGACTCTAGAGATCGCACCTAAGCGAGATTAGATAAGAAAGTCGCGCTAAGATAAGCTTTATCAGGCTGATGCATGTGCGATAAGATATGAAGACATCTTAAGATAGCAGATTAAATCTGAGCCTCTAGGCTTGTGGCCTGTGCTCAAACCAGAGTCAGCCATATTTTCTCAGGAGCATCGCCAACGGGATAGGTTCTTTATCTCAGTTGGTCTCGCGGAATTGCCCGCAAGTTATGAAAGTGGGGAAATTGAAGCCAGGGGATCTTCTTATCGCCACACTTGTCAAGTTTCTTATCTTCCCTGTATGCTGCATTCTCAGTAGCTGTAACTTCAGCGCACAGTCGCAGCTCAATCCTTTGCTGAAGGCCAGATATTGGCACTTCACTCAACCTTAGCTAGAATATTTCCTCCTCATCTCGTGAGGCATTCTCACTCTCAGGACTCCGATATAGTTTGAAGACAAATGACTTTGAACCTACCTCGTCGCGGCATGGGCGATGTGCTCCCATAAGACCTGGTGCAGAGCTGTCGCCACCTAGAATTGGCTTTTTGGGGCTTAAGCTTGTGACACTTGGATATCGTTTAGTGACCTGAAAAGCCAAACTTGTTAATGCTAAGAATAAATATGAGTATTATATGGAGTCTCAGTTATCCATGATGCCTTAATAGGGCTGCTTCCCTTGAATAATATTACCTGGAATATGTACTGTTAGTGACGAATCTCACTTTAAAAACAAGGACTGGGAAACGGATTATGCATCCTCACTTCGCTCGGGATGGTGCTTACCAGCAAAAGTCTTTCTTACAAGGAGAGAAAAATGTCCTCACTGGCCACGAACATGATAATAAAGCGAATCTGCTCCCAGCGCCTGGCCAGCATGAGGTTTACCAGTAACGCTCCTACCGTGAATCCGCTTATAACTTCCTTGCTCTGTCCGCAATAGCCCAGCAAATTATGATGCATTCAGGGCGAGAAGCGAGAGAGGAAGAGGGGAGACCAATCGTATCTCGTAGACAAGCTACTAGAAAGCACCATCCATTGAAACTTTGTCCCTTTCTTTTAGTACCGTGTCTGAAGCCACCTCCGGAAGCTAGTCCCCACGAGGCCAAGAGCACCAAGTAAGCACGTTATTACTACTCTCCATTTCCTACGAGATAGGGACTACTAGAGACTTGAGAACCGCATAGATTACTTAAAGATCGAGGCCTGACTTACTTTTTTTCAAGGATAACCCCGCCCCAATACGTCAATCGTTATGCATCGAACTTGAATTCGTTAAGTAGCGGGGGCCACTGAGTCTCTTACTTAAAGAGCTGATGGGTTACCTGCCAGTGTACTTGATTAGGGTTTGTGAAGGGCCAGGCGATGCTGTTTCTTTATCCGCGAATGGACGTTGCCATCCCGCCGCAGAGAGCGATTGTGGCCTGAAAATGCGTAACTTGGATGAAGTCTCGTCGATGGAAGAACCGTTGAGCGAGAAATCGCTCGTGACGTGCCTGATGACTGTTCGTTCGTCGTGGGCACATAGTCAATTTAGTCAAGTTTCAGAGGTCAACATTATCTGTCTGATGCTAAGGTGTGATTGTAGCTCATGACTGGGCGTTGCTAACGATTACTTGACTCAAGCGTCATTTAAGGATAGCAGTCTGAAATATGATGAAGAGAGCACACTAATGATTGCTTTCTGTGTAAAGCAGACGAGGGGGTCAGTCCTGTAGTTACATAAACTCCTCGTGAGCACTGATGTCGTCTGTATTGAGGCTGTGGCCAAAAGAGACAATGTCTGAAAACCTAGGGCTCATCACACCCACTAAACTCATCTTAACATCCTTTATCTTAGCGCCATCTCGTAACCTAAAGTTGAGTGGCATGGCAGACGACACCGACGTCTGCATCAAGCTTGTCCATATGTAAACATCTTCTTCTCGTCCGAGTAGGATCATATTCTATGCCTTCGTGGATAAAAGTGCATTTCTCTCTGCCCAGCGACAAGCTAGTAACGTCAAATGTGTCGACTGATATTTGTTCAGGGCTTGCCCAAAGCTTCTTGATATCTGGCTCCTCATAGTGACTTCAGGCTGGCCGTCACATTTATTGCGATAGAGACTGGAAAGCCAGAAGCAGAACTTGACGTCCTGCTGTCAGGTGTCGTTTTGATCGACCGCGTAACCAAGCATCAATCAGAAATCCAAGTTGACCCCTATCAAAGTCAAGTTTACCCCAGTGTTGGTCCGTTTCTCGAAATCAAGGCTCCCACTTTGTTAAAGGAGGTGCTGAAGAGACCGAGGTTAATGCGGCCTGGTCGTACTCAAGTTACGAAATCTGAGGGTTTCTTATCACCACTGCATGCAGGAAGATGACTAGATACAGAGTGAACCAATGAACAACTGACAAGTGTTTGAACACAACTGAGGGGAACTCACATTAAGTGACCGACTCCGAACTGAAAAGTTTCCCAATTCTCCTTCAAAGAAAATACAATCAATCTATAAATTGCGCCCTTTTTTATTATACTTCCCTGTAACTATCATCGCAAGAATGGAGCGCATATCAAAGAAGGCGTAAGTATACTGACCAACAAACAGCAGAAAAACCAACATAAAGCTGACAAGCATCGCTAGTGTCGCAACGTCACAGCCTTTCAGATTTCTAATCGGCCCTCTTCAAACAGAATACACCATCCACTCAGCTCTTGTCGCGCACCAGTCACCAGCTCTCGATGCCATGGTAAATGGAAAATTCCAAGAGTCGCGAGAATGTGCTGTCAAATGGGACGATGTAGATGAGATAGTCTTCAACAGCTTCTGGCAGTTTGTCTATACAGGAGACTACGACACTCCAGAACCACTTCCTACCACTCAGAATGATTCCGGCCAGGGCGACCAAAAATCGGATACTGCCGATAAAGCTATAGAAGAGGAACATACAGCAGAAGAAGAGATAGAAGCAGAAGCAGCAGTAACCGCAGAAACAGCAGCAGCATGGGACCCCTTCATAGAAGAAGAGGTACAAGTAGCAGCAGAGCTACCAATAGCAGATGCAGAAACAGACCAGGGAAAGAAGGGAAGTGATCAAAAGTCGAGGCTATGGGATGATTTTATCTGTTCTTGGGGAGCCCCTCGTGAGGCCGTTGATATCGACATCTCACTCAAAGACCAGGCAAACCACTTAGTGCACCACGCCAAAGTCTTCATGCTGGCCGACCGCTACGGAGTTGAACGACTTACAGAAATCTCTTGCGGAAAACTCTATGATCGGTTGATAGATTTATACAAAAAGGGCGGGGATTATAATAACATGGAAGAGCTGGTGCGATATACTTCTGAAGAACTAGTGCCGGATCGACTGAAGAATATGGTAATAGACTTCAGTGCTTGCGTGGTCGAGAACCTATGGGAGATTAAAAGATTTCATGAGCTTCTGGAACAGGATAGTGTCTTATCGAAAGCGCTTATAGGGGGGCTATTACGCAGACTGGCTGAGCGTCCTTCACGGCTCTGCTATAATCCTAGATAAATACGTAGATAGACTTTCAATACTTGAGGATTTATATAAGAAAAGACAAAGAGGGATTGACGCATATCGCATTGGCTGAGACATGAGGCTACGAGATTTCCTCACATCACTTGGATAAATTTGGTAGAGAATGCGGCTAACTTGGCTGTCCCGTAGCTGCTTGGTGGTATATCAGGAAACGGATCATCGATCGCTGATCGCTAGCCCCTTTGGCTTACGGTATGGCCCTCGCCGACACCTTTCAGGAGATATAGCCACTAAGCTTCGGTTAGTTGGAAACAGGGGAGTCTGTGCAGTCCGCTATCAACAAACTCAAGCTGGAGGTGGCCAGTGGGCTTCTGGTCGGTGATGTCGCGAAAGGTCCTGCTGTTGCTGAGATATCTAATTATACGTCGAGAGAGATGCAAGCAACCAGCAGGGATTGATTCAATGACATAAACGCATCAAAAAAGAAGTACGCACCGTACTCGGTTATATCTTTCCTCACAGTTCGATATCCAACTGAGGTATGTATTCTGAGGAGAAGGTCGACAGTATAGGAGCGGGAAGAGTCATTCGCCCTAATTCAGGGTTCAAGCTACAGGAGAGTATTTGAAATAACAGTTTTACAATAGTAGAGAGAGTTTTATATATAGAAAGAACAGTTTTATTTAAAAAATGCCTATTAGAAAGTGCCTATAGACTATAGGTTAATACTAATTAATACTAAAGTAGAGGGAAAGTTAAAAGAAAGGAATAAAATGATATACTAGCCCTATAAGATATATACTAATAAGCATAGGGGCATATCATTAAGGCTATAGATTGTTACTAGAATCTGGTTTCGACCTACTTATCTTCCTCTTATCATACTGCACTTCGCCTCCTGCTAGCACAAACTATTGGCACCTGCAATATAGAGAGATCCGCGAGGACAGGATGGATAGACGTCCTGTGAGCAGCGACTTGGACTAGTGCTGAAACTTAAATGGCTATCCTCTGCACCATCTCCCATCACCAGTCTAGTGTAGTGCGTTTAGGCAGGAATAGCTCCGTGCATGGCCCTGGGGCGTGAACTAATCTTTCTCTACCTTGTATCGTTCAAGCTTGGAGGCCTCAGTTGTCTATCTTCTCTGTTGGTTACTGTTCTAGCTCATTGAAGTAGTGAGAAGTCTGGCGCGAATGAAGCCGTGCTCTATCACTGCATTAGATTGAGGCGTCCTGAGGAACAGGACTGATTTCTGGGAAGGCAGGGATCCAGATGTGAAATGCGACTGGATGGGACATCCATGCTTCTTGATGTCTCCCGCCCCAACCTTGCTGATCAGCAGCACGGCATGGAAAGTTGATGACGGACCAACGGCCTATTCTGAAATAGAATCAAAGCCTGGATGCTAAAACTGCACCAAGTTTGTCTTATCATGCTAGCACGGAATTCCCTTAAAGTGAGTAGAGTACTCTGTTGCCGAAGGTACTTGGTGTGCGTTTACTGGATATCAATAGACTATAGGGCAGTGTAAACACCCAATACGTATGAGATCACCCCCTCCCTCATCGTTTTAGGGTTACATTTTAGGTTAAGGTGGATGACATCAGCCGATATCTAGTTCCTTGAGCTGCCACGTTGCACGTATATAATCCGACATTCTGAAGTAATTCTGCCTTACCCCGCTCGTGTCGATAGGCTGAATTCTCAGTGATTAGGATTGTACATAACCGGGGAAATTTCCACTCAAGGCTTTTCTGCAGCGTTCTATCGTTGAAGAGCCCCAAGTGAAACAGAAAGCAAAAGTCCTGCGGCCTAAACTTGATTCCTCTAGCCCAAAATCAGGCTATATCCCTAAGACCAGTTGTAACAATTCTATTACAATAAGTCACGAAAGCTATCTTTAACGTTCAACTTCAGAGCACGGCTAAATATCCCTAGACACCCTTGTCCACTATGAAACAAGATCTATCAAGCTTTCAATCTAACGTTATTGCCCTTCAGCCACACTCTTGTATTGATTGCCAGAAGCTGCTCATCCATAATGTGTCGACCTATGGTAGGATCACAGGCAAATTTTCCTATACCAAAGTAGCAGAGATGGCTTCTTCGGGTTGCCTGCTTTTCCAGACTTTACAAACAAAGTTCGACCGTATCTCATATCCAGCTTGCCGAACACGTCATGACTTGACTTTAAAACCAGAAACTTGGACTGGCAGTGATATACTGCGGGGTCTAAGTTTCACATGGGAAATGAAGCCAGAAGATCATCAAGTCAGGGGTTACGAAGACGATGAAGAAGAGCATATGTTATTCGCTTTTGTCCCAGAAGGTGACGAAGAATCCTAACCAACATGGAACGAGATAACGATCGTTCATGCTTACTAAACGAATAGATAATCCTGCTCGGGAATTTGTTGAGGCTGCGTCTTTCAATCTTCATCCTGGCTCGGCTGAAAGCTTCGCATGGATAAAAGAGACGTTTCACGGATGCCAAAGCCGCCATGCCAGATGCGCAAACCACTCCAGAGAGAATCGACAAAACTTGGCTATGCCGAAGAGACTACTGGATGTAGGTCAACTCGGTGACTCCTTCATCAGGTTGTTAAAAGCAAGCGACGATGCCAGAGTATCCTTTGCTATTGCCAGTTATGTATGGGGTAGCGGCTTAAAGGAGGAAGCTATAAAACGAGCTAAAACGACCAAGGAAAACATAGGCTACAGAATGGCTTCTGGAATCGAAGTCACAGGCCTACCAAAGAGTATTCAGGACCTCATCGAAGTAACGCGGCAGATCGGTTTTCGTTACCTTTGGCTGGATGCTTTCTGCATCGTTCAAGATGACGAGGACGATAACAAGCATCAATTTAACTCAATTGCTGAGTTTTACAAGCAGGCAGACCTTCTAATTTCAGCTGCAAGTGCTTCGGACTGCGGTGAAGGATTTCTACAATCCAGAACAGTCGATCGGTGTTACGGCTCGATCTTTAAGTTGCCTTACGAGTGGAAAATTGATGGCCACGAGACTCGAGGATCGTTGCTCTTGTCGGAAATGGACCTGGACTGTTCCATAGACAATGATCCTGTGCATAAGCGAATTTGGACATTTCAGGAACATCTCGTGTCATCACGAGTCATCAGCTTTGGCTCTCGACAGATCAAGTGGACATGCCAACAAGAGAAGAATGTTGTCGATGGTGGCGATTACTGCGAAATGATAGGTGGTCTGGAGGACAACCTTAGGACAGCATTTTCCCCATCTGAATATCCCTCCGAGACTCTTATGCAAAAGGACTTCAGGGTTTGGGGTTGGATGGTAATCGTTGAGGAATATTCAAAGCGTGACTACTCCCGTCTAGAAGACAGGGTCCCAGCGTTTTATGAAGCTATGTCACGTTTAGCACCTCTTATGGGCTGGACAATCGATCAGTGTGTTTGTGGGATATGGAAAACTGACGCCAGCCGTCAACTTTTGTGGAAGAAAGACGAGACTCTGAGTACTCAAGAGGTTGAGGAAGTCCAAGCTTCTGCAAAGGATGGACAACTTGGACCATCGTGGTCTTGGGCGACATTACCTGGCGGAGTTATCTATGATATCGGCTCACAGCTTCGCCGACTGGGCGATACTAATCCGACAATCGAATTCCAGAAGATTGATGGCCAACCACCATCGCTCACAATAGAGGGTTTCATTCTGGAAGCTGACTGGATTGAGAATTATGCCGGCGAAGGACCAGCCGAGGATGTAAAGCTCTTTCAACTTGATCTGGATATCGAAATGCCACCACAGCCAGTACTTTTGCTTGATTTGTCCGCATCCTACAAATCACCATTTAGCATGGGATTAGTTCTACTAAAGGTTGCAGGATATCTGATGCGTTTCCGACGGTGTGGCCGCTTTGAGGGTATTGAAGATAACCCAGATAGATCGCTTGTTCTCTTCTCAAACAAAGCTAGATCATTTAAGACAATTACAATAATCTAGTTTATAATCTAAATAGTTATTC
>JAAQRH010001303.1:0-22048 GCA_013186785.1 Fusarium pseudonygamai
AAAAAAAAAAAAAAAAAGTCAGTAGGTGCAGGATTAGTAACAAGGCTCCAGCGTCAACTCACACTTGTTGAACGGTTGGGTGCAGACAGACACAACTTCCATATGAGGATGGCTGGGTATGGGAATCTCTTGGTCTTCATCGTTAGCTGTTGGCATCCAGAATGACAATCGCCCTTCATCCACCAGAGTCTCGGCCGCAAAACTCAAGATATCATCGAGCATCACCAGAAAGCTATAAGGCTTCTTAGGTGGCACATAAGTCGGTTTCCTGCGGAGGTCAGCGAATGCGCAAATCAAACGGCTAGGGCATTACGTGCATTCCATGTTGCTTCCCCTGCTCTATCAGCCAGGGTGTCTTCTCAGGGTCACGGAGACCAAGAACTCTCAGCCCTTCTCTCACGCCATATGGAGGATCACAAACAATTCCATCCCATGTACGAAGATGCCTCCTGATTGGCGTGTTGGTCAAATCGGCCGAGAAAACGTCTCCTAAGCAAGACCCAATGCCATACTGGTCAAAATTGCCTTTCAAACTCTTGTTACCACCCTCGCCGCGGATGCTTCGACCATCGATATCGCTTCCGAATGCAAGGGCACCGAAATGGGCACAGGCGATGGGAAAGGAACCAGTTCCAACGAACGGGTCGTAATATAGCTTGCCAGGGGCTGCAAGCGCAAGGTTGGCAGTGACGAGAGCGAGCTCAGAGTCCATACTCGTGGTTGAGATATATCCTCGCTTCTTGAGGTCGAACTTGACCAAGAGTTCTCGCGATGAGTTCCCTACATGCCGTGCGAGATACATCGTTGTAGGGTCCGGAATATTCAAGGGGACGCTGTTATAGGGCCACATCTCGAAGATGGTGAACAAATTGTCAGGGTTGGTCATTTTCACAGGCCCAGTCCAGCCCAAAAATCGGAAAGAGTTGATAAGTTCAATCCTCTTTTTGGCTGAACGAGTTCCTTGGTATGGGTCAACATCAAACTTGAATGATTTTCCAAGATAACTATCCCAAACATGAGAGGTGTTTGTCTTGACTGATTCATGAAGTTCATCCAGTGTGCTTCCTTTGCCCCAGAGCTCATGGATAGATTGAATGAGAATGGATCTCTTGGCCAGACGCTTAGCCGATTTAACCGAATCAAGGTGCACGATACAGAACGGGGACTATTCACAGTAAGTTTCTGGGATTAACCAATATTATACATGGGAGAACAGACATCTTGGCTATAGTCGACTATTTTCATGTCCAGACCTTCAACCAAGGCCAAAGCCTCGATCTCAGGGACCCGAAACGTCTCATGCGCCTGAGCAAATTTGATGAGGAAATCCATCCCAATTTTCAGTTCCTGGTGAGTCTTGTTGTGTAAGAGGAAGTTCAGTTTACCCTAGGATTTGTGACTTGGGGTAGTGGGGGGAAGTCACACCAAATGCCTTTATTGACCAGGAAATTGCTTTGTTGAAGTGTGAAAATACAGAGCGTTCAGTGCTTCTTCACAGAAAAAATATCTGGAGAATTCAGTGATTTGCAGAGTTGAGGATGCGGCTTGACCAAGAGGTTCTCTTTAGGTTATGATCTTGAGAGAAAATTTCGCCGAGAAAAACCCGGCTAACCAAAACGTTGTATTTGTGTTACCCAGCACCTGGCATTTGCGACTTACACACGCGCAGGATCAGCTAATTGGCATCACACACAGTACATACCATACTTTTCCTGACCTTGAACCATGTTTCCAGCTGCTGCGCCGTCGATTTATCAGTCGCCAAAATGTTTTGTTTCATACGGCACCATGGGTTACCTTGACACCAAGCAAGCTCCTCGCAAGGGCAAGCCTTGGACTGCAGTTATGTCGTTGGATTTCATTCATAAGGTTTGAATCACACAAGCACAGACGCTCAGAGTGAATCAAAAACTGAACTTAGGTTAGGTTGATCTAATTATACCTTCAGAGGCCTACGATGCTGCTTGTCAGCAGCTCAGCAACGCTCAAAATGCCCCTCGCTACGCAAAGGTGGTAATGTCCCTTGGAGATATTCTACAAGGCGACTTTTTTACCGAGTATATTAAAAAGGGCAAGAACTATGCCTTTTGCCTACGTACTTCTGACGCTAACCCTGTTTTCAGGTGATATCATGATGCTCTCAGAAGGACAGACAATGGTCGGCATGCTATTTACCTTGCGAGAAGGTATCCAAATGGATCAAATCCCTGTCGATTTTTTACTGACTCTTGGCAGGCATATTGACTATGTTTGTGGACAAGGAGACATATGAACGTGCAGGACTTGTTGGTAAACCATATGGTGCAAAGGGTGGACGAGGGTCAAAACCACGTTGGAGTGAGTGGCCAGATAACAAGTGCCAAAAAACAACAGCTAACCCTCTTGAAGTGGTAACATACAACCTTAGAGAACCTTCCATGCTTCGAGGACACAAGGGCTATAACCGGCTGATCTATGCCTGCAAGTCTGTCTTCACTCAACCCATGACATGGCTCTTTTGCAATAGCACAACAGAAAGTAAGCATAACCGGGCTCTTTAAACCCGTATGTTGATCTCATACTAATGTTTCCCAAGCCCCGAATCCTGATCCCCTGCAAAAGTTCTCTCCTACAGCCTGTACATCTACATTCAGCATATCGCAAGATATCACTGTGCTTCAACCGGGTCTCGATGTCGATCCAGAAATTCTCTCTGAGAATGATCGTGAGTCTCTAGAACATTTCGCCACAGAAGTTTACGAGTGGTTCTCACTCATTCGCCTTGGTAGCTCGCGTGTGGAGCCTCATGACAGCATCGACCCCTATCTGTCAAGGTATTCTGTGCCAGGCGACGATCCCAAGGAATCCAAAGTGTGCAAGTTGAGTTGGGAGGGTTTCATGTCAGCACAGTGGCTTCGGGGCTTTCTCATGGATGTGCTAGTGGCTTGTCCTTCGAGAACATGGTTTTCCCTCAGTGCTACGAGCTTTTCAAGAAGTGTATCTGGCAACAGTGACGACCTCACTATCCTGAGACCACCCAGCGCGACCGGCAGGTATCTCATGTGGGAGACAAAGTCGTCAGATTGATCCCTTAATCTTGCTTTGATCGTACGTTTCGTTCATCCCCGACACCACCGTCGCCCAGGACAGCATCCTCAACCAACTTCCGCAGCTCGGCTTGACCTTGAGGGGTGTTGAAATCATCGCGTTGAGCCAGTTCCTCGATTCTTCTTCGGAAGTCTGGGTCTATTTCCTCTGGAATGTCTGTGGTCTCGTCCATAGTACCAACAGTAACCTTCATTCCCTCTGGAGGGGGGGGGATAACTTCAGGCATGACAGCCGCTGCAGTCGAGGCAGGGTCATCGGCCTTCTTGGCTTGGATCATGGCTAAGTATTCCGCAACAGCAGGAAATTCAGCTTCCGCTTCAATCTTTTCTCTAGCTGTCAACCCTTCTGATCCCCGGTGGTTGATGTTTGCTCCGAGCTCTTCGACGAGGACCTGCGCGGCATCTTGAGTCTCGACAACAAACAAGGCAGTCTCGTTGTCCTCATCTTTCAGGTCGACGTCGACGTTGAACTCGCGGACGAGCGTTCGCAGGAGGTCGAGGTGATTGTAGCTGGCAGCGGCGTGGACGAGTGAATAGCCATGCTCATCCTGCGATGATGCGAGTGCTGGGTTCTCTCGGAGGAGGGGCAGCAACGCGGGGTTGTTATCCGCTGCAAGAAGGAATGGGTTTGGGGTAGACATGATTGTAGTTTTATGTTCGATGATGTTTTGCGACAAATAATGAGGTCTGAATAGGTAGTTTCTTTTATGTACAAAGTTGAGATAGGTTCCTACCTAGCTTGGCGCGGCGTCAGTATCGAGACCATTGAAACTTTGTATGTAGAAGGAAGAATTTTGGCGGGGTAGCTTGCATGTGGAACCCCACATTGAAATCCATCATGACGACAAAATATCAGTATTTCCTCCATTGGTGCCTACTATCCATGTCAACTCATGGCGTTTTATTAGGCCGAAGACAGGCACTTCCCGCTAATCTAGCCCCTAGAAGTCACTTTGAATCTTTTTCCAATACCTGGCGTTCAATTGTTGCCGGCGTGACGCACCAGACACAGCAAGGCCATCGTTCCAGGGTAAGACACTCCACATCCACATCCAAAGTGCTTGCCTGACCTGATGGTGAAAGGATGCATGGGATGACTCAGTACAAGGTCGACTAGTCTCCCAACTTGAACACAAGAGTCTTGGTCCTTGATTGAACATTGATCTCTCTTCCGTTTAACCCTTGCTACCTACTCAGGGATAGCGGCCTGACTCACCAAGAGAGCCTAAGGTCGTTATTATTGAGGCGGTGCCGTAAGGCAGTTTTCGACTTATTCCTGGCCCGCATCGACCTTAGCACAACCGCCACAACCTCATTTGAGCTGCGTCTACAGAAATACCATCGCGGACCCGGCCTACATATAAAAGGCCCAGCCAGGGCAGTACCTGCATTTGGTTTCAGTTGATACATACTTACATATACCCCTTCTGCCATTGTGCACAGTAATACGCACACTGTTGCCCACTTCAGTCCACTTGACAGGGCACTGTAAGCAACTGCAGTACCTTCACGCGCACGACTCTTTACTTGACTCGGATTTTTAAAAAGTGAGTCCCCCTAGATCTCAGATGCTCAAGGCTACCGAAAACTAGCCTCTGAGTTTGCTGGAGCAAGTGAGCTCAGATCTCTCGACAGAGTATTGCTTGCCCCTCGAGTGAGGAGAGCGCATCATCTTGCCCAAGAACCATCGCCATCAACCTCATGCTTGTTTACCGTCGTTCTCTGCGTTCTCTTCTCACACCCCTCAGCAGAGTCACCACAAATCACCAGAATCTTCGAGCTTCTTCATCGGCTCTTGACAGAATGTCAGCCCCTTATACTCCCCAGGACGTTCAAGCCGTAGCGAACGTGGTGCGTGCTTTGGAGAGTGCCCGAAAGGACAAGAAACGCGGCGGATTCGCAGTCAAAAAGACAACGTTCGATGTTAAAGGATCAGCGGATGGCATCCAAGTCGACTCCTGGCGCTTGCAGGACTGGGATTACAAGCGACGTGATTTGCCCACATATGCCCGCGGCCTCTTCACTACCAAGACACGAAGAAACGAGCCAGAAATCGCCGTGAGAGGCTACGACAAGTTCTTCAATGTTAACGAGGTTCATGAGACCAAGTGGGAGAACATCTTCACACGCACTCAAGGCCCCTACGAGCTGACACTCAAAGAGAACGGCTGCATCATTTTCATTGCTGGATTGGAAGACGACACATTGATTGTGTGCAGCAAGCATTCAACTGGCGACCGAGATGACATACAAGTCAGCCATGCCAGCGCCGGAGAGAGGCGCCTAGAACAACAACTGGCTGCCGTTGGCAAAACTAAGGCAGATCTTGCACGAGAGCTACGCAAGAGGAACGTGACTGCCGTCGCGGAGCTTTGTGATGATCAATTTGAGGAGCATATCTTAGCATACGGTCCAGATAAGGCTGGACTATATCTCCATGGTATCAACCTCAACCTACCTGAGTTCGCTACCTACCCCAGTCGTTTCGTTCAGGAGTTTGCCAATGAGTGGGCGTTTCGCAAAACGGGTCTTATCACAATGGACGACATCCACCAAGTTAAGGCTTTCCTTGAAGAAGTAGCTGAAACTGGAGCACACGATGGTCGCGATGTCGAGGGTTTTGTTATACGTTGCAAGATGTCCCACGACCCTTCTACACATCCATATCGCGACTGGTTTTTCAAGTACAAGTTTGAGGAGCCATACCTAATGTACCGCCAGTGGAGAGAATGTACCAAGGCTTTGATTGCTGGAAAACAGCCAAAGTTCAAGAAACACACCAAAATCACCGAGGAGTATCTGCTTTACGCCCGACGACGACTTGCCGCAGACCCGAAGCTGGGAAAGGAGTACAACAACAACCACGGGATCATCGCTCTCCGGGATGACTTCTTGAAATTCAAGAACATCAACGGTGCAGATGCAGCTAATATGGGAGAGCTGGATCCTGTTGTAATGACGGAGGTCAGCCGTGACGTTATTCTATGTCCTATTGCCACCATTGGCTGTGGTAAGACAACCCTTGCTATGGGGCTCTCGCACCTTTTCGGTTGGGGACATGTTCAAAACGACAATATCTCTGGCAAAGGCCGGCCTCCGCGCTTTACAAAGATGGTGTTGGACGAGCTCAAAGATCATCCTGCCGTGATTGCAGACCGAAACAATGCACAGAGACACGAACGGAAGCAGATCATCACGGATGTGAAGCTCCAGCATTCTTCTGCCAAGCTTGTTTGCATGAACTTCAAGCATGATGAAGACTCCATCGATGAGATCCGGCGAATCACCCAGGAAAGAATTATTGCCCGGGGTGATAACCACCAGACTATTCATGCAGCAAGCGACAAAGAGAAGTTCATCGGCGTAATGGAGGGTTTTATCAACCGATATGAAGCCTGTAACCCGCACTCTCGACCTGACGATGGCTTCGATGTTGTGATCGATCTTGATCCTACAGCTAGCAGCCGGCAGAATCTCGAAACTCTTGTCACACAACTCCACAAGTTGTTTCCAAACCTTGTCAGGGAGATTCCCTCTGCTGCATCATTTGATGCTGCCATGGATTACGCCCTCGGCTACAAACCAGACTTTAGGCACGACATTCCTGATAGGGGCAAAAAAAGTTATCCTCAGCAGCAAAAGCCTACAGTTCAGAAGCCAAGAAAGATGGAGTACATGTCCGTGGGTATCCCGACTCAAGAGGTCAACAATGCTCTTGAGCAAGCTTTCAAAGCCACTCAGCCTGCAACTTCGCGGCTTTATACACAACTCAAACAGACACGACGCATACAGCCAAAATTCCATGTGACTTTGCTGCATAAGGCCGGCAGTAAGGAGCACCCTGAGCTCTGGCAGAGATACGCTGCGCTGCAGAAAGAAGCAGAGGCTGCTGGAGACCCTGAAGGGAAAGTTGGCGAATGCGATGTCATGCTCGAACGAGTAAGTTGGCCCAAACCTCATAAGCTCTGCAGCAACTGACCGTAAATAGGCTGTGTTTGATGACAGAATCATGGCTATCGTGGTTCGCCTAGCAGACCAAAATGACCAATGGCAGTGTGTCAACCGCGTTGCTCACATAACTGTCGGAACTCGAGATAATTCTGTAAAGCCCAAGGAAAGCAACGACCTCCTGGCAAGGTGGCTGGAAGTGGGTAGTTCCCCAGAAACCAAGATCGGAGAGGTTGTATTCGAGGAGAGGCCTACACTCAAGGGTACAGTGGCACCTGTGCTTAGCAGGTTTTAGAGGAGTGATAGATTTTCACGGAGTACTAGCATGATATGAGAATACGGACTCTGCAGAGGCCTTCCTCACGGGTTCAAGATATATTTTGCGAGACCTAAATAAGATACTTCTTTCTTGTCTCCCCATGACTGCAAGTAAACTCAGATACGCTGAGCCACTTTGAAATCATGGCAAAGATGGTCTTCAATAGCTGGGTGTATCAGCTGAATTTGAACACGGACGAGCCAAGGCTCAAGGCACTTGCTTTTCTAGAGGAATTCAGGTGTGCTAGAAGGAGCGTAAGCATATCTATTAATTTGATAAGACCGAGGGTTGCCTCTAACATCAGGTAATTCGATCGCCAGTTCTGAACTGAGAAGGGGTATTGTGAATACGAGTAAATGACGAAACGAAAATATAAAAAAACAGTACAATACAAGCAGCGTGTGCAGCTCAATCATGCGTTACTCATCATCAAGGAATCGGCTAGCCAGGGCACCGAAGAATGGCACCTCGAATCTAGGCGGTTTATTAATAACAAGATTAGAATGAACCGGGGGATTTCGCGTACCTGTCGAGGATTTCTGCATCCTTGTAAGCCCGTAAAGTGAGAATGACAATTAAGGCAATGTCGCAAAGAAAAAAGAGCCAGCTCAGGAACGTTGACCATGAAAATATAAGATGGAAGACCATAATGGCTGTGAATAGCAATGCAGATTGCCAAGCATGAAACCTAATACGAGTGTCAGAAAACGAACAGATATTGATAAAAGTTTGAGCGCGGCCATAAAGATACAATCGTACCTCACATAGTCACTATTCCGTTCCAAGATCAGTAGTATAATCGCACCCAGTGGTGGAAATGCGACATATGCTAAACAAGCTTCGTAATCCAGGCGCATTCCTAAGCTTGTGTCGAACTCGCTGACTTCGGCAGCAGGATAGGTACCAGGCATTGTGCTTGATCCACCGAAAGCGCGGTTATCAGGGCTGATGGCCGCCCAGCCAGCTGCCTGGCCATCGAAACCGCTCCATCCTCTTTGTGGCTGTGGGTGCTGAAGCGGTGGAGGAGATGCGACGGGTGAAAACGATCGTCTGGCATCGTAGGATGGTCGAGGAGAGGCGTAGTCGGGAGAGGTCACCCGTGAGTGCTCCGGAGGGGATGATTGATAGGGAGCGAAGTCCATATTGTGGGTGTTGAACTGTAGACGGTCCGGTAGGTGAATCGAATGACGATAGAATAGTAGATAGGCCGTAAGCGAGCTCCTGTAACTACCCGTCGCCTTGTCTTGCTTTTATTTCACAGCTTTGTGATACTTTGGAGAAAAGCAGGGATTGTGTCGTGTTGTTGTAAAGTGGTTTGCGACTACGGAGTTGATCGAGAGGCGGGGCGGTGATTGTAGGTCAAGGTTGTTCTTGGTAAGGTAGGAGTTAGCTCTTGCATCCTTAGCACCTAGAGTACCTGCATATAATAATGGTAGGTAGCTTTCAGCCACACATTATTAACGGATACGGATACAGCCACACTTATTGCTACACAAGGTCGAGTATCAACTGGCACAATTCTGCCTTTTCTCCAAAGCAGCAGAGTATTTACAAGCATTTGCTTCTCTAATCAATGGACAAGGTGCCATAGATTATGGCTTTGCTGGAAGAACTCTTGATCTAGCCAGCTTTAACATTGCAGCGATCCAATATGCTGTTCGTACATCTACATATACATGGCCTTTATAAGGCGTCTTATTTGTACATCGTATCTCAAAACCTCCCGAATTCTAAGTTCATTCGCCATCCTTTTTGTCGCCCTTGATCTCGTCTTCAAGCTGACCCCTTCTGCCCTCCAGAGCCAACCACAAGCTTCTGCTTCCGCCCTCCAGGGTGCTGGTGATGCCCAATCCGACGCCTTGGAGCATGGCCACCAACTGGCCCCTCAAGCCTTCCAGGCCGCCCTCAATACCGCCAACCCAGTTGATACCAGGTTGATCAAAGATCTTGCCTTCAACGCGGCCACCGACAAGTAGCAACTTAGCAAGACCACTTTGGCAGATGGGATCGTGAAAACCGGGGTTTTTCTTTCTCGAGGGAGCTGGGAACTTCCCCGGAACGGGTGCCAGAACACTCAATGCTGCCGCGAGGTGGGCCGGAGAGACGGCGGGGAGAACCAATGCAGCCAAGGGGCCAACCATTACTGGCTCGATCTGAGCGTAGCTAGAGTCCTCGGGCACTTGGGCGTTCTTAATGGTTTCATATGCAGCTTCGGAAAGATCATGCACAACAGGACCCCGCACCGTTCTTGTTGTCTTGTCCGACGCAGCAGCAGCCTCGGGGTCGTAGAACTCAACAAGCTTGAGTGCCACGCGCAGCATATTGGTTCGCACCACCTGTAATTGGACTAATGGGCTGATATCGACAGGTTCAGCACCAGGAATCGCATTGGGCTTGGGAACTGTGGAAAGAGCCTTCTTCAGCTCTCGCCGCACCGCAGCCCACTCTACGGCCGTCAAATTACTGTGTTGAAAGAATAAGATCAAGGGGGTCGTCCGGAGGAGTGATGTGTAGGTTCGGATCAGCTGGCTCTTTCTCGTCTCAACGGGCCGGGCGCTGGGAGGTTTGGTGATAGGAGCATGGTCAATCGGTTTTCGGACCTCGGTCACCGCAGCCGAATGGTTTGGCGACGTCGAAAAACTGCGGAGAGTCGTTGTCCATGGCCTGTGAGAGAGGTGTGATTCTCTACGCAATTGACGCAGACAGGGCGACGCAGCCCGTGATATTCGTGAAGCCATATTTTCTAGCTATGGGGCCGGTCAGAACAGAGAATCAAAAATTCGAGAGTTAATGCTGTACATACATGAAACTGTCTTCCTGGCTCCGTACCTAGGTAGCCAGATCAAAAATTCCACAAGCACTCACAGTCGCTATATGCCAATTGCGAGAGTTTCGATCCGTGCTTGGCCCGTGCACCGGATCAACCCACCGCCGATCCCCGGCACTCAGTGCAAGGTCACTGGGGCCAATCCGTGCTGTTGCTGGCAGGCTGATTACGCGCGACCTGACTGCCTACCTGACAGCTCGATCTTTGGTGTCTGTGTTTGGAGCATCCATAACATTTGGCTTTTGCATTCAATTCTCTGCCTCACACCTGCCACAACCACTTTTGCGCTCACCTCTACCAACCCTAATACGACCTTGTAGCTACATCAACCCATCCAAGTCAGATTTAATCCACATCATTTCTCATCATGTCGACTCTCGAGGAGCTCGATGATCTCGACCGCCGAGACAAGGAGGAGAAGAAGAGAGATGGCGACGACAAGAAAGAGAAGAAGCCTACTGATGGCGACGCCGACATGCAAGATGCAGAGGAGGAGGAGGAGGAGGACGATATCCTTGACGATGAGATCCTGGGGCTGAGCACACAAGACATTCAAACCCGCAAACGCTTGCTAGAGAACGATTCTCGCATCATGAAGAGCGAGTTCTCGCGGTTATCACACGAGAAGGCCGCCATGGGCGAGAAGATCAAAGAGAACCAGGACAAGATTGCTAACAACAGGTTTGTTCCTGGTGAGCCATGGAAATGCGAATGCCATCGTTGACCCGGTTTATAGACAACTCCCGTACCTCGTCGGCAACGTCGTTGAGCTGCTTGACCTGGACCCTACCGCCGAATCATCAGAAGAGGGTGCCAACATTGACCTGGACGCCACTCGAGTTGGCAAATCAGCTGTCATCAAGACGTCTACACGACAAACAATCTTTCTCCCTTTGATTGGCCTGGTCGATGCCGATAACTTGAAGCCTGGCGATCTCATTGGTGTGAACAAGGATTCGTATCTTATTCTCGATACGCTCCCGGCCGAGTACGACAGCCGCGTCAAGGCTATGGAGGTGGATGAGAAGCCCACAGAACAGTACACTGATGTTGGTGGACTGGATAAGCAGATTGAAGAGTTGGTGGAAGCAATTGTGTGGCCCATGAAGGAGGCTGAACGTTTCAAGAAGATTGGCATCAAGGCCCCAAAAGGTAACATGGAAGAGAAGTCACGAAACTCTATCGTATGTACTAACTCTGCTCAGGTGCACTGATGTATGGCCCTCCAGGTACAGGCAAGACTTTACTAGCACGAGCCTGTGCAGCACAGACGGACGCTACATTCTTGAAGCTGGCAGGCCCTCAACTGGTCCAGATGTTCATTGGTGATGGCGCCAAGCTCGTACGGGACTGTTTTGCGCTGGCTAAAGAAAAGGCTCCTGCGATTATTTTCATCGACGAGTTGGATGCGGTTGGTACCAAGCGCTTCGACAGCGAGAAGAGCGGCGATCGTGAAGTACAGCGAACCATGTTGGAGCTACTGAACCAGCTTGACGGTTTCGCCTCTGACGACCGAATCAAGGTGTTGGCTGCAACAAACCGAGTCGATGTTCTTGATCCTGCGCTTCTCCGTTCTGGCCGACTCGATCGCAAGATTGAATTCCCCCTGCCAAATGAGGAGGCCCGCGCTCAGATCTTGAAGATCCATTCCCGCAAGATGAAGGTTGACCCCGGTGTCAATTGGGGTGAGTTGGCCCGAAGCACGGATGAGTTTGGAGGTGCTATGTTGAAGGCTGTTTGTGTGGAGGCTGGTATGATTGCTTTGCGGTCAGGCAAGAACAAGATTGGCCACGAGCATTACGTTGATGCCATTGCTGAGGTGCAGGCCAAGAAGAAGGATGTAAGTGACGAAAGCTTGAAGTTTTTTCATTGGATTTGCTTGCTAACTATGCTGAACAGACCGTCAACTTCTACGCTTAATTGTGACTATGTTAGATATTGCGGACTGGGTTACAGGTCAAATGAGCCGGGGCATTGGGGATTAGACGCGGCAAAGGCGAACATAGATCAATGTAACACTATCTCGACATATCGCCGTGTCTCATGGGGCCTTGACTTTTGAATGGTGAATCGACACGACTCGGGAGTCCAAAAGCCGACATTGACGCTTTGTAATCGTGAATGTCAATGTCTTTATGGTATACCTAGAATTTTGATTATATACGAATAAAGTAGGGACAGGATCTCAACAATTCAGACCCAGTCATTCAACGAATCCAAAGCAAGGTAGTCAGTCATGTCAACAATACACAGAGCTTAGCTGTAGCCTCCAGGCAAAGATGATTCTATCAGCAGCAATTTGAGAATTACCTTAAGACCTGCTAATGCAGATGGAAATAAATAAATATTATGCCCTTCTCAGGCATTCATTTATTAATCTGTGTGACATTAAGACTCAGACCGTGGCAGTACATATTTGGTATGAATGGATGGATTTGGCCGCAAGGTGGCAGGCAGGTAGGCAACCCCACCGGAGCATTTGTTCCATTGGAGAATCGAGATCGACGTCTTGGAGTGCGGTTCGATTAAACGTGGGCGAGAAACAAGCATGTGCTTCACAGAAAGGACAATTTTCAGCCCAGCTAGGGCAGTTTCTGGCAGCGGGATGTACCGACATGGCACTGGCTGGGCTTAGTCATCTGGCGTCTTACCTGTTCGAGCTTGGAGCTTGTGCGGGGCGGGTCATGCAAAGTACGTCATGGTGGCGCCTGGGGAGGGCACTCATCCAAGGCTTGTCTGTGCAAGATCACATCGCGATGATGAACGATAGGCAATGATGATGCTGTTAGTGACGCTGCTGCCCCTTTGTTGACGAGTTATGAAGTATTGTGATACAGGCCCTTGTGGAACTGTTTTGGTGCACCTGCCTCTCACAATTCAGGCTTTGCTTAGCCGATGCGCAAGTATTCTGTACCTCACTGTTAATCAGTGCCCGTAAACTGCCAAATTCCAGCCACCCATGACAACGGCACAGTGACGTGATAGATTTCCCCTTCCCGTGGCTTACATCGTCTTGTCTTTTTTCTTCTTTCCCCTCCCTCATCTCGCTTCAGTTGCGCAACTCTTCCATTTCTCATCATTCCTCTTCCAATTCTTTACCCTCTAATACCCCCGACGTGACTCCTACAAGTATTATCGCACTCTTCTGCGACCTAGCTAGCTCCTGTCATTTCTTCGTGACTTGGCATTGTCTGCGCAAGGAACTAGATCTGTACCAAGAAACATTTCCATCTCTCTGAAGCAGAAACAGCAACAGCAGCCAAAATGAGATTTTTGAATGCCGTCTTGGCCGCGGTGGCCATCAACGGTGTCACCGCCAGCACATGGTTCCCTGGCTCGAAGCCTGGTAAGCTTACTATGCTATGCTACCGCCCTTTCTCCTGGTCTGCCGCATAGTCTAACAAAAAATCAGTTTACAACAAGTGGCACGAGACTGAGCTGGAGCGCTGGCTTTCAGACCACGATGTCCCCTACCCAACACCTGCCGACCGCAAGGATCTCGAGTCCTTGATTGAGAAGAACTGGGAGAACTACGTTGTTACTCCTTACAACAGCTGGGATACTAACCAACTCACCTCCTACTTGCAATCAAAGGGCAAGGAGACTAAGAACGAGGCCGCTGCCTCGAAGGATAGCCTTTTGTCCCAGGTAAAGGCCAACTGGTATGAGACTGAGGGTAACGCCCAATCCGCCTGGCTCAGCGTCAAGGATTGGATCCTCGATACCTGGACTGAGAGCCAGTTGAAGGCATTTGCCGACAAACATGGAATTCCCGGTAGGTTGGTTGATTGAGTGTTCTAGTCGTTATCGTTTCGGGTTGCCAGAGAACTAATCTCTCATCACAGTCCCCCAACCTCGCCACCGTGACACACTTCTCCAAAAGGCTCGTTCTAGCTACGAGACCGTTGCCAAGAAGGCCAATCAGGCCTCTTCGTATCCTGGTAACTGGCTCTATGAAACATGGTCCGAGTCTGATCTCAAGGAGTGGCTTGACACCCATGGATTCCCCGCCCCTCAGCCCATGACACGCGACAAGCTCATTGCTTCGGTCCGACGCAACTCTCGCCTTGCCTACCTCAAGGCTCAGGACCAGGCCGCTAGTGCCACCGCCAGCGCTCAGGGAGCATATGCCACTCTCACTGACATGATCATTGATGCCTGGAGCGAGTCCCAGCTCAAGGAGTTCTGCGACAAGAACGGCATTGCTGTTCCCCAGGGCACCAAGGCCAACGAACTCCGCGCCCTCGTCCGCAAGCATCGAGCCGATATCCTCGGTGATAACATTTCTGCCAGCGCCGCATCCGCCTACGGTGCTGCTACCTCTAACGCCCAGAACCAGTACGCCAAAGCAACCGATAGCGCTTCTTTGGCTGCTCAGGATGCTTTCAACCAGGCTGTTGGAACTTGGTCCGATAGCCGCCTCAAGTCTTACCTCGATGCTCGTGGCGTCCCTGTTCCCCAGGGCTCCAAGAAGAATGAGCTCGAGGCCCTCGTTCGCAAGAACGCTCATGTTGCCTACCACGGTGGAAACGCCTGGACTTTTGATGATTTTAGCTATGACAACTTGAAGAAGTACCTTCAACGCAACGGAGATGCTGCTGCTAAGCAGGTAGCTGAGAAGAAGGATGCCACTCGCGATGAGCTCTATGATGCTGCTCAGTCCGCTTACTCTTCCGCCTCTTCGGCTGGAGGATCTACCTGGGCATCAGCCACGAGCTACCTCACTTCTGCCACAAACTCTGCCAAGCAGTCTGCCTTCGATGAGTGGACCGAGACTGACCTCAAGGCCTACCTCGATAGCTATGGTGTGCCCGTGCCACAAGGATCCAAGCTTGAGGATCTGAAGGCTGAAGCACGAAAGCAATCCACCTACTTCAAGTACGGCACCAGCTCCCCGGCTGGAACTTTCTTCGCTAAGCTCGGAGAAACCGCCCGCGATACCTACAACTGGGTTGCCAACCAGCTTCAGCTTGGTGGCCAGGCTGCAAAGCAGAAAGCTGCGGAGGCCGAGGCTAATGCCAAGGCAAAGATCCGCGAGGAGCTGTAATGTATGGAGGACACACGGAACATTCGACTTCGGTGCTCAGAGGGTTAAAGATCCTTGTGGTCTTGGAACATGTGACATCAGTGTGGCAGGTTGCCATTGACGAAAAGGCGAGAAGACAAGGTCAAAGCTGGCTATAGTTCAGCCATAAACGATGATGCACACTATGATACTTTTAGGTCGTTTGCTTTAGCAGCTAGTTATGTTTTACGAATCCTATTTTGTTAATCACATAATAAGATCGCTCATTAATGTGAATGCCAATAGTAAAATCCTATATGAAAGTCGTAAACAGATGATGCGTTCTAAGAGAGGCATCGATATTGTATGGACGGCTGTACCTCACGCTATGCCGCCATCAACGATGCACATCAGATATACACTATGATAATAGATGGGAAGACATTCTTATGCTTGACGAAATCTCTCAAAACAAAGTCTTGTAGCAGAACAGGTTGGTGTAAAAGTATGAATGAAAATATCATGTGATTCTGTTTTCTGTTTCCTAACGCCATCGCTGGAAGAAAGTCCACGGCGACCAAAATTAAGTTCTCTCCTCCCCTCACGGTATGGGCAGAACCATTTACTAAACCGATATCATGCCCAGAGCCTGCAGGTTCCATCTGCACCAGCGCTGAGACACCAGGGGTGCTTTGGGTGCCAGTCCACGTCAAGGACGCCGAGCTTGTTGATTACTTTATGGCCCTTGAGCATCTTGACAGGGACAATAGTCGCGTTCTCCATAAGATCGCTCACGACCTTGCCGTGGAAGATCTGTAATGTTCCATCATCACTGGCATCAGCGAAGAGGGGCAGGCTGCGGTGGAATTTGACAGCGCGGATTGCTTCAGGGTGGAATCGCATCGTCTTGTAAGGGCGAGACGACAGATCAAGATCATGCCACAGCAGTCTTCGATCGTATGAGCCAACAATAAGATTATCTCCACCAGGGTGAATATCAAATGAAGAGATCCATCGGGCCCCAGGTTGGACAACCTTGACAAGTTCCTGGCGCTGGAGATCGTAGCACCTGATCATTCGCTGAGTAGCAACAAAGAACAGTGGCCTTGAAGGATGGAACTGAGCCGTCTGGGCAAGACCAGGCAGCTTTCGGAAAGGAATTTGACTAAGATGCTTGGAGAGCGTGTGGATGGCGACTGAGCTCCTTTGTCCGGTTGGTGAGACAGTGGAGATGAACTCGCCTCGCCTGTGCCAGCTGATGACCTTGATCGTTGACCTAACAGTAGCCATGAGGAGCACACCGGCAGCTTCCAGCTTGGCCCCAGGTCGTGACCACTTGGCAGGAGGTTCTTTCTTCACACCATTGGCTGTAGTGGGCTGTGCACCATTAGTAGCGTAGCCGAAGCCAGCGTCGAGAACATCGCGACTGGCCTTCTCAACAGCGTCACTAGCTACCGAGGGGATCATGAAAAAGAGATCCTCTCCAGCCGCAGCTGCCAGAATAAAGGTCTCCTTATTGGGCCGCCATCGCACAATGTTGACCGGCTCCTCGCTGCTAAGCTTTGCCATCCATTCTTGGTGGCCGTTGAGAGCCCAGACACGGACTGTACCATCATCACCCCCTGAAGCCACGAATTCACCATCTGGGCTGAACGATACCGAACGGACTCGACCATCATGGCCACGGAAGATGGTCTGGTTGAGGGTGGGGAACGGCTTAAGGTCTTCTGGTCGGGGAAGCTTAGGCAGAAGAGAGTTGGGGTCGATGTTGAGCCTGTTCTTCCTGATTCGTGGGGCCAGATAAAGATCCAGACAGCGATCGAATCGTTCCTTGACGAACTCGCCGTAGCCAGGAACCTTGCGCAGCGAGTCAAATTTGGCAGGCAAGTACTCCTTTCCTCTCTCCTCTGGATCTTGGTTCTTCCAGGCTTCCTTTTCCTCCTCGGTCGGCAAGTACTCGGGTGGTGGGTTGTAGCTAAGGTCGTATCCTGGAGGAGCAAGCTTGGGAGCTGGGATGTTCATGACATGGGGGTCTTGAGGCTCCTCGTTTGCCCATACATCGTAGTAAGACTCTTCCTTCTCCTCTTGTTCTCGTTGTCGCTCCTCGGGAGGCTTGTAAGGTAGGATACGGCCCTCTTTGATGGCCCGGACAAGTTTGGCAACACGCTTGGCTTCATGCTTAGAGGGAACAAATCGCCGCTTCGGTTCTGGCGCAGCGCTCAGAGGCATCTTCTCCTCGATACTGGTGAAGTATGGCACCATATCCTGCGATGGTCAGCGGTGTCGAGCAGTGGAATAGAAGTGAAGGACATACGGGGTAAGGATCGTAATCCTCGTTGGGGACCTCATTCATTTGTAGTCGCTTAAGAAGTTCAAGCTGGTCCTGTGTCAAGTCCAAAGGCTTTCCAGTTTCAGGATCTGTCAAGCCAGTCCAGCCCTTGGGAATCTCAATACTGTCGAGGAGAGCATCGAGAGCCTCCCCGGTGGCTGGACGCATAATCTTCTTGCCATTGATGTCGTATCCGATGTGAGGGTAGGAGTCGTAGAAGGAGAGGGGAATGTTGCCAATTGTGTTGTTTGGGCCCTGGGCATCTGAATCGTCGCTGTCATAGACAGGATCAACCTCAGCATACTCGTAGCGCTCCCCGCCGTTAGCATCCTTAACGACGCGATAGTTTGGTTCCGAATTATCAGTGTCGAATGGTGGAGGGGCCGCGAAGTTGTCGTCTACGTCGGAGGAGGCGTCTTCACTGTACACATCGTCGTCGTCGTCCTCTTCATCTTCGTCATCGTCGTGCTCATTCGTGTCTTGGCCGTCGAGTCCATCCTCAAGATCGCTTTCCTCAAAGTCAGATCCATCTTCGCTCTGTGACAAGACGCCGTCCAATTCCAAGCCAGCGAGCTCATCTTCAACGGGAGCAGGTTCCGCGAGAACCTTTCGCTTGCGTGATGCCGATGTTGGTGCCATTGGATCCATCCAGTTGATCAAGAGCAATTTTGCAGAAGATTAGCGGGTTGAATGGCAGGGAAGCCAAAGCGATTATTTTTTTTTTTTTTTTTGCGACAGATAAGATAAGACTAGAAGAGTCGGAACATTGGAAGCTGAGCTGAGCTGGCTGGGAAAGGTGGAGCCGGCGATAGAGTATTGTGGATCTGTAGGGTAGGTACGGAATGCTCACTCTACCATCTTATCAAGAACAACCTTGAACTTGAAGTGTGTGATAAGGATAATCGTCCTGTTCTTTTTAGCCTTGGGCTGTATGTACTGACACATCAGGCGCCATGTATAGGAGCTATATGCAACTGATGAATAACTGCTCAATACTCTCAAGTTGTTTTTGACTACGATTACTTCGTCTAAGCTAGCTTGTGTATCAAGGACGAAGATTTTAGGCTTCTGCTACGAAATGTTCATAAATGAACTTCAATAATTCAAGAGTCACCACTCATAGGTTAGAAAGGTTCGTTGTTCGAGTGGCCGTCCTCGTGCCGCAGTGATTAGTGAAGCTCATGACTGTTTAAAATTAGCCGACTGCAACAACTGGAGCACAAATAGGAGGATGATTAAGTTTTCGACTCCTAGAACTCAGGCCGAGCGAGGTAATATTTCAATACTCTTGTTGATTTCCAGAAAGGGCGAGGCCAGCCATAGCATCAAAGCTTGGCGTCTTGAACCAGATCAGCTGCCAGGAACAACTTGTCTGACGCCACAGTTGACTCGATTCAGACCTCTTGGCTTTGCTTATTGAACTTGAATGGAAAAAAGCGTCGGGCATTCCGAACCACGCGACCAACGGTGAATATAATCAGCCACGATCGGGATTTTCTTTTGAGGCTAGACTATTCTAAAAAAACCATCCGGCGAGCTTTTCTGTCCTGTCCTATCTAGTATCTGTCTGTTTGTTGGTGGCTGAATCTATTAGCCAAGTTGGGAATAATATCAACTCAGACCAAGGTTTGGTAAAACCAACAACGGGAACAACGAGACACTAACTTAGCACGGAACAATGAATTTCGGAGGCTCTCGATAATTTAGCAATGCTCTCTAAAGGGTCATAGGTGGTCTGAGAGTAGTATCTAGAGAAGCAGGATGAAATTCAAAGATGATAGGGAGTTGCTCTTCACTCTTCACTCTTCATGGTCGTACTACTGCCACGAGAACTCCTGAAAATTCAAGTTGGGCACGGCCTGATATCCGAAATCGGTCACATATCAATGACTTTTGCTTCTGGGATCTTTCCAAACAAAGAAGAATCAGTCTGTAAATTTCATCTTGTGGCTTACAAGAGCCAGCTGAGCTTTCCTCCCCCTTTTCCAGTTGCGGAACCGGAGCGTTTCTTCCATATTGAAGAGTATCTGGCCAAGGCTTGGACCATGATCTAGAAGCATACGAATATGGCTTGGTTCCTGCATTGACGCTTCACAATAGAAACCGTTATAGACCATACTCGTGGCTGTAGGCCCATCACCTAAAGAATGCCAAACCAGCCTGATCGTGGCTCTCACTTCTGCCCATGCCAAGAAAGATCTACAATGTGGTTCATACCTCTATCGATGTGTACTAGAGGGTTGCCCCAATAATTTGATTATAATCACCAACTGGCGTTGGTGGTTCATTGAACCAACAGCACGGTCCGACTCTTGGCAATGGTTCTGGACCTTCTCCAACATGACTGACAGCTTGACCACTATCCGAAATCCAAGAGAAAGGGTGCACTATGTTGGTGTATAAATGTCATGCCCAGGCCTGGCAATGCAGCTCCTCATACTGACTCCAGTAAGTTCATACCTCGTCCAATATGCACATTCGTCCTACTTGTGTGCCATTGATGGCAATGGTACTGTTCTTTACTCTTGTCAATGCCGTGGCACCCGTCGTCGATGTATCCTACAGCAAATACAGGGGCAAGGACCTTGGAAACGGTGTTACTCACTGGCTCGGAATGCGTTACGCTGCACCTCCCCTGGGTGATCTCAGATTCATGCCTCCCCAAGACCCAGTCAGGAGTCGTCAGACAAAGAACGCAAACAAGGTGAGCAATTCCATTACACTGAGCTTTGAAGCTACTGGATACCTAAAAAAGCTCAGTTTAGGCTCAAATGCGTTTCCCAGAGCGCAAAGGCTCGATTCATTGGAAAGTCACAGTCTGAAGATTGCCTGTTCCTCAATGTGTTCGCGCCGTCAAACGCTTCCAGGCACGCCAAGCTCCCCGTCTTCGTCTACATTCAAGGCGGAGGCTTTAACGATAACTCTAGACCCAAGATAAATGGAGCAGATCTGATCAGAGCTTCGGATATGAAAATGGTCGTCGTTACTTTGAACTATCGCGTATCAGTTCTAGGCTTTTTGTCATATGGCGACAAGGTGCAGCCAAACAATGGCCTCCTCGACCAAAGAAAGGCCCTTCAGTGGGTACAGAAGTATATCTCAAGATTTGGAGGCAACCCACGACATGTTGTTCTCGGGGGTAGTTCCTCCGGGGGAGCGAGCGTGGCCTTGCATCTCACAGCTTACGGAGGTAGAGATGACAAGTTGTTCCACGCTGCTGCAGCCGAGTCAATATCTGCTTCAACTATCAAAACAGTGGAGCAAGCGTCGTATCAAGCAGAAAGCTTCATCGAAAATGTCGGCTGCTCCTCAGAGGATGCCATTGCTTGCATGCGAACCAAGACTATCGCCGAAATCATAGCCGCCAATATCAAGGTCCCATACCCTGGGGGCACACGGCTACCAATCGGCATGTGGGGTCCTGTTGTTGATGGAGATTTTGTACAAGATGCTCTCTGGAGCTCGTTCGACCAAGGGAAGTTCGTCAAGGTCCCTTCTATCATCGGTGCCACAACCAACGAGGGTCGAGCATTTGCACCAGCCGCATCCTCGAAAACAGAAGTTGAGGATTTTTTCAAGGCCGAGTTTCCACTTCTTGAGTCAACTCATATGACCCAGATCACGGCCTTGTACCCAGGCTTAGCGGATACGTGTTCGAAAGCTGGTTGTCTCAAACGACCCCTCAGCGATGCGTATGGCGACATGAGGTTTCAATGCTCAGGCATCTCATTCTCAGAATCAATTTCCCGCTGGATGCCAAAGAGAACCTGGAACTACTGGTATAACGTCGAGGATCCAAGTTTCATGGCTCAGGGTAGAGGCGTATCTCATTGTGACGAGGCTCATGCAATATGGGGGCCTGGTAATGGAGGCTCCGGGGCACCTCGAAGCTACTTCCCAGGGGGGATCAATGCCAATGCAGTCAACGTGGTCCAAGGGTATTGGATAAGTTTCATTCGATCCTATAACCCAAACAAGTACAGGCTTGCCGATACAGCGATGTGGGGAGTCTATTCAAAGGCCCTGAGGCGCAGACTAGTATTTAGCACAGGGGGTAGGACTAGCTTAGAGAGCATGACCCTGGATTTACAGGATAAATGCACTTACTTTAACTCAATCGCAGTATTATTACAGCAATAGCATTATATTTTAAAATTATTATATACAAGACCCTGATGCTGATAGCCTGCGGTCATCCTAGGTGAGGCAAATGCCTCCGCCTAGCTTGACGTTACGGTCGTCTTGCTGTGCCTCTTCTTGCTTGGTCTCTTGAAGCTATCTTCAGCACCAAGAGAGGGAATTTCTATTAAAAGAGGAGGTTTTCTTCAATCTTCATAGAGGGGATATTTCATGACTACCCTCCGGGGGGGCCTGCAGCCGGCTTGCCTTTAGCGACCCTTCAGAGACCCTGCCAGGAGCCTCAAGCGGAGGGCAACACAATCCATCGCCTATAGCTCTAGAAAGGCCTTTTAATTAGCTACTGACCTCGCTAAAGCTCGGTTAGTTACTCTAGTAGCTAATATATAAATAGCTT
>JAAQRH010001307.1:0-12500 GCA_013186785.1 Fusarium pseudonygamai
CTGCAGGGGCTAGAAATGTACTATTGTGGTCCCATACTGTACAAAGGCTGCTACTAAATTTTTAAGAGGCTGAATAGAGGCTATTCCTACATTTTAAGATATCCTGATTTGTTGCTGGGGGTCTTAAGATAGGTATCTCTTAACGTACTATACTTGCTACTTAGCTATGAGTCCCTCTAATTAGAGGTACCGTTACGTAGTGATCTACAATGCGCGATACATTTCTAGCCCCTGCAGCCTGTACATAATTGAAGTTCCCGGAGCATTTATCCTATTCAGCCGCGCATTAAATGCTCCCGTTTGATCGACATAAGTTTCTCATTCCCAGTGGCTACACTGTGGGTGGGGGAAGCATGAAAACGGTACGTCATAGATGCGAAGTCATGACATTGATAGGATGAGACGACTCTGACAGTCAGAGGAAAGAAAATTTAAAGGCTGCGATATCATAATGCTTATTTTATTATCGAGATTCCCTAAGCCATCTTTACTTGAAACATCCATGACGTGATTATTCACTCGTCCTTCAACAAGTTACAACACAATATAAGAACAACAATTTAAGCGCCAAGACTCTCATCTTGCACCAGGAAAAACAGAGAGATACCTCATTTGTTATTTTTACCAATTACTCATTGCCAACCTTGAAAATGTCGGGTTATGCACAGAACGAGCGTGGCCAGGGCATGTCTCATGCCACAGCCCCTTCCAAACTCTCTGAAGGTTTTCAGCGACAAATGCCCAAGGGTCTCGAACATGCTCTTCCTGAATCTGTATGTTATTTGCGAGCACTCCGAAATAATTATGTCTAACGTTTCAGATTCATCCCACTGAGTCTACGCCTGGCTCATCCGGCGGCATCTCATATGCAAAGGGCGGGGAGGCATCCCTGTTACCAGAAAAAGTCCAGAAAAAATTGCCTGAAGGGGTGAAGAGGGCCATTCCCAATGCTATCCATGACACCGAAAACAAAGGCGAAGCGAATGACAAGCATTGAAGCGGCTACTTTGTTTGTTGTTGATCATCTTTCAAGTTAACCAAGAACAGTCGGGGGGAGAAAATGATTTTATTGCAATTTGCTGACGCGTTGCTTGCGATATGATATTGCGTGTAGGGGAGGATTAATGAAACATGAGTCGAGATGCCATACATGAGTGATGTGGACTCCCAGTTCCAGCAGCCTATGCATCTTGACCACTACGCAGAGCCATTGACCTACAAATACAAAAAGAGGCCAGTTGCCAAGATGAGCACTGCAGTGATTCCATGGTTAATGCTAGCACTGGCAGCCTTCTTTTCTGCCTCACCCTGAACATACTCCTTGTTCCCAAACTGCCGCACAATGACAGCATCACCAACTCCAACAAAGGTACCAAACATGAAGCAGATTCCCATGCACTTCTTCGTGATCGCGGCAGCTAACGGGCTCACTTGACAGATCGGGGAGAATTGCCAGAACGCGTAGAGGCCAAGAGTGCTAAGACCCGAGCCGACGTTTCGTAGTCCAGACGCGTAGATGAGAGATTTCTGGAAAGCTTCGGATTGCGAGGAAGAGGTCTTTTCAGCCTCCGGGGCGTGAAGACCAAAGAGACGCATGGCATTGTAGGGTGACACGAAGCTGTAGATTCCAATGCTGGTGCTGGTTACTCCGAAGAGGAGGGGAAATGCCGAGACGACAGTCGTGGTGGTGATTTCTGCCGCCATGATGATTGAGCTGTTGACACAAATGCGATTTGTTCAGGTAGCTTCGTGACAGAGTATTGAATTGCCTAAATTGACTGAAGAGATGGTAGAATGGAATTGGTGACTGAAGAGATGACGATCACGATAGTGACGCAAGAGGGCGATCCGCTGCTGCCGCTCTCGTAGATGCATATCCTGTGTAAATCGCTAACGTTACCTTAGCCTGGTGGACTCCACACCAAGGGAGGCGCTCTCGGCGGCGCTCTGTAAGTCTCAGAATGAGACGTTTAGGTGAAAAACACGAGGACAATCTGAGAGAAGTCTTGTAAAGTTCTTTTAAAATTTGGTTTGTTTGGGCTATCGCGTGGAGTGTTGTCGCGAGGTTCTATCTTAGTTGGAGTCCTCATGATATTTCACCCTCAGAGGATACATAAGATCTGGCTGTTTAATTTTGGAACACAGCAAGGAAATAAATACAAACGAGTTGTATACGAATGGTGTAAAATTATGCCTGACAGTGTATCTTTAAAGGATTCATGTGAGATGTAATTTCCGGCGGGTTTTATTCTACCGAGACTGCCGTAGCTGGGTCTGCATAGGCTTCTCATCTACCAGATAAAAGACCAGAATTAAGGTAGATTCAAATGCGTATTTGTTCCACATCTCAACCTCGAGCCAATTCTTTCCCTGCCATTGGTCTCAGGCATGCAGAGGAGCAAAGAAGGAGGCTGAGCTTTGTTCGTGGACGATATGGCAAGGGAACAGTGTTTTCGAAACAAGGAAGCCATCTCGCTGAGCTTGCCTCCCGAGATCTTATGTAAGGAAGCTAACCAGCTACTAGCAACACGTCGAGCACTCATCACCAAGTCCCAATCAACTCCTTAGCGTATGCACAAAGCAGGGGCCTTACACGAAGCTTTAGACCCTGAGATCATATCATAAAAGCTCCTTGTAATCGAGAAATGGCAACACCTTACTCCAAGGCTAAAGTTTATTCATGCGCTACGCCTCTAGGCCTCATGAGTTCGTCGCTAGCAGATACTGCACTTCGGCACTGAGCAGCCGCCCAGAAACAAAACCCGTTCGCCAATGCCAAGTCTCAATATCATCTGCCTAAAAAGCCTCTAATTTGCCGGGATACGATAGCGGCCCCAAGTTCTGCAGGTCAGCACAGACAAAACCACGAACCCCTGGTGTGTTTCCGAGGCTAAGGGCGACGGCTGCGTGCTAAGGAAACATGTGAGCCATGGATCGACAGGGCTATTCATTGAGACAAGCTTGCGAGACCGAGCCATCACATGTCGTGAGAACAATGATTGAGCAGTTATACGAGTATACGAAGGTATTGTTGTTTGACATATGGTGCAATGCATGATGTGGAACCGGCAGTTGAGATGGTTGTTTTAGAGACCTCGCGACGGGCCGAGTTGTTACAGACTTGGTGTAAATATATCCTTGAGAAGCTTGAACATTGGAGTAGGGTCATGATCCAACGAATTATCCTGATATTTTTGGTCAAGATCATGCAATTGATCAAAGATAAGGTTGAGCTCAATACGGTATCTATCCGCGTTCTCCTAACCAGCTGGTCGTGGACAAGAACGATCCTTCGCACTGACCTTCGGTAATATAAAATGCCGTGATGATCAAGATCGATAGTTTCATCAGACGGATGTGCTCCCGGCGCGATTTAACTTAGCTCAGGTCACACAGATCAGAGGGTTACATAGTAGACAGCCCTATAATTGCTTCGTATTGATGCGAGGGTTTAAACTTTCGTGTTAGCGTCTTGCTCGCTGGACCGGGTTTCAGGAGGTGCCTGTGCGTCGCGGTATCCTCAGCGTTGAGCCGGGAATCATTATAGCAGCAACTGGAAAGGCGTTACTTTGTTTCAAGCTACTGGAAATTGAACCCAAAGTCGAGCAAAACTTGAACTAATAATAGGCGAAATTCAAGCCACGCATTGTCTGTAATTCCAGCGTTGGTACGGAGTAGAAGCGTCTTGTCCCTGCACCGATCTTTACAGCATGCGCCAATCGCGAATTCCCTGTATTATATCTTTGTCAGTTCTTACGTATCGCATGCTCCCTGTTGATCGTCTACGGGGAGTCGGGGACCATATCCTAGACCTTGGAGATGTTTAGCTGACTCGCAGAGATTACCGACGACATTCGTCTCTAGGTTCTTCAACAACCCAGGGTTCATCACGGCCTATTCATGCTTGGTAAAGTCAATTATGTGGGGTGTCGCCGGCATTGCTCCTAAGCACTTCCCATCTTAAGGGCTAGTGCTTGTAGATCTTCAAGCCACCGTTTATGTGCTCTTGGCTTGTGTTCTGACACTGCTCCTTAGCGGTGACAATCATCATCTACCGAGACACGGGGTGAATAGCTGAATGCTGCATTTTTGGTATAGGCGTTGAAAGCCAATTTAGATTAGGCTCATGCACGATACGAAAACTACCCGTACCTGGCTTGAGAAAGGGCTGCAGGTATATAGTTCCGACCATGTCGTATCCTGACCCTGGTATTCTTCCATCATTTCTCTTCTCAACTGCCCAGCATGATTGATCTGGCATCTGTTTACTATGGATTGTTCCTCGGCGTCTTCATCTTCACGTTTGCAAAGGCTGTATCACAGACCAGAGCCATCTACAAGCGTACCCACAGCCTTCACAATGCCTACCTCTACATGATCTGGACCGAAGCTGTGGTCAATTTCGTGTTTGCTCTCATCACATTCCTCTACCTCAATGGCATTATCCCTGGAAAGTAGGTATCCCACTGTGCCCTCTCATTGCCTCATTTGCTTATCATCCACAGCCTGGGCTTTCTCCTCGCTACCGTCATTCTTTGGTCGATCCAGACACAACTATTACCCCAGATCATCGCCAACCGAGTGTCCTTGATCATGACGAACCGACGCCGAGCGAGGAACCTGAAGTGGGGGCTCGTGGTCTGCATTCTGTTTGTAAATGGCGCTGTGTGCTACATCTTCACGGTTGCACACCTCGACACTGCTACACCTTCGCAGAAACATACGAACATGATATTCGAGAAGTGTGAGAAGACATTCTTCCTTGTCATTGACTTGGCACTCAACATGTACTTCTTATACCTGGTGCGGTATCGCCTGATCGCCGACGGCCTGAACAAATACTGGAGACTGTTCAACTTCAATGCTGGAATGGTGTTTATCTCGACATCGATGGACGTCCTACTTCTAGGATTCCTTAGTCTACCAGATCCTTATTTGTAAGTTTATTACACAGTACGAGCAGACCTTAGCTAACATTAGAGTAGATACGTCCAGTTTGCCCCTCTTGCGTATATCGTCAAGCTCTACATAGAACTTCTCATGGCGAACCTCATCTCCAAGGTCGTTCGAGGTAACTCTCGTAGTCAAGGAGAAGGATGGTATTCTAGCAGTCGGGACAAGTCCAACCCAACAAACTATGGTCTTACGTCCCGTGTAGTTGTGACTACCGGTCCACCTGTCCCAACTCGCGGAAGCAACATCATGAGTAGAATGGGTAAAGATGGTAAAGATCTTGAGAGCAATGAGGGCAACAACGGATCACAAGTTCATCTAGCAACATTCCCTGAGCCGCATGGCATCACCAAGACAGTTGAAACCACGGTAGTGGTGGGAGATGGAGAGAGTGATCGGACCTTTTAACTGAGTGGTAGAGGCAAGCTATCAATGCCAGAATGTTATAGAATATTGACTGCCAGGGATCAAGAAGCTAGACTTTAGCCCTTTCTAATGTAATAACTTCAATACAAAAAGATAAAATCACTACTGCATGGGGCTCATGGATTCATCTAGCAATGCTACAGACTTGTTCCGCATAAAGAACTTAGAGGAACAGGCATCGTTTGTATGCTGACGTGATAGAGGTGAGAAAATTTATTCGGGTGCTAATCAGAGCTATATAACAAAACGGCCATATCCATTGCCCTGGATATCCTCAGAAAGTGACAGGTAGGTCCACGATTCCGACATCCCGGTTCAGAGGCGTGTAGTTGATCTTTTCCAGTGGAACCGCAACCTTGAGATCTGGGAACTTCTGATATAGTGTTGCTGCAGCAAGTTAGTCGTAAGCATCTCAATCATTGAAGGCATGTATACGTACAGAATACAGTCGTGAGCTCAGCCTTTGCAAGATGCTCCGCGATACATCGGTGATCACCGAAGCCAAAGCCGAGAGGATCTTGAGCAGGCCACTTGCGGTTCATGTTGAACTCGTCAGGATTCTCAAAGACTTCCTCGTCTCTGTTGGCTGACTGGTTGGATGCAATGATGCCTTCATTTGCGCGGACGAGCTAGCATGAGATTAGCACTCTTCTATGCCTGAAGCATAAGGGGTTGAACTTACCTTGTCGCCGATCATGACATCTTCTTTGGCAGTGCGCTTGATAGCTAGTGCAGAAGCAGTGTGATAGCGACAGAGCTCCTCGACGAACTGGGGCGCAAGAGATGGGTTGGCCTTGAGTTGCGCCAGGTGATCAGGGTGGTGAGCCAGGGTGGCGACGCCCTTCAAATTGTCAGTAAATGGCCGACAGAGGTTTGAACAGAGCTACATACCAGAGCAATCATGTTGACCATGGTTGCGTTGCCAGCGACAAGGAGCAAGAAAGCAATCTGGACAGCATCCGACTTGTCGATAGTTCCGGGCTTTACTTGCTCAGTACAGAGTTTGCTGATGATATCATCCTTCGGCTCTACGAGGCGCTGTTCAACTAGAGTTGCAAGGTAGTCAAGAAGTTCCCTGTTGGTGGTTAGACCTGAACGCTTGGGTGGTTCCCAGTTGAACCTACTGATTGGCGGCAGAGGCCTCTCGGGCAGTGGAGCTGCCATTTGTTCGAATGGCGTTCTGTTGAGTAAGATACTCGAGATCCTTGAAGGGAACTCCCAGAAGTGTGTAGATGATCTAGACCGATATGAGGTATGTTCCTGCAAGAATGGTCTGTCGTGACTTACATAAGAGGGGACAGGGAGTGCAAACTCTTTGACAAGATCAACTGGACCATTGGCACACCCCTTCTGCTTCATCTGCTCCAGCAGATCATCGACAGTCTTCTGGATGTAAGGCTGCAAATTCTTGACCGCTTCCGGGGTAAAGGTTGGCTCCACCATACTCCTTCAATCTGTGTCAGTCTGCTCCCAGGAAGCAAGGATAATAAGGTGCTTACCTCTGATGCATGTGCTCTGGGGGGTCCATGTCGACAAATGTCGGCTTTGCCTTGGCTGCTTGCTTTCCACCGGCGCTAAGCTCAGGAAAACCTTGGCGAGTGCGGACCTTGAGCCAGGTTAGAAACACTAGTGACCCCTCAGATAATATCAGATCATACCTTGGAGAGCTTGTCGGAAGTAGCTACGAAGCAGACATCTTTGTGCTTAGTGACGAGCCAGGCGAGAGAGCCGTCAAAGAGCTTGACTTGAGAAACGGGATTTGTAGCTCGAAGTTTGGCGAACTCGGCTGGTGGCTCAGGGCCAGAGGCGCGCGAGAAAGGAAAGCTTGGGGCGTCAGATGCCATTGTGTAGGTTCTGTTGAAACGCTGTAGACTGAAGAGTGCTTTTTTATTGCGGAGTGCGAATTGAAGCTTTGTAGTAGCCATGGTGATGGGAATAGCAATGAGAGATGCACGAGGTTTATATTTCATAGAAGCGAAAATCAAATGTGGAATAATGAGCCTTGAAGTATTCCATGTTCATCGGTATTCGATGAGATCACGAGATGCAATTGATTTCCAATCAAGTTCCGATCTGTCTCGGCTTACGCTTGACGATGCATTTCCGCTGCATGGGCAATTGGGCGGACGAGTCGGATTGTCAGGCATCTGCAATGGGTGTTACAAATATCTGCATTATTACTTGTCAATGCGTCTATGCTCGTACTGTTCGGGAGTTCACGGCCACGCAAAGGTGTTGAACTTCTTCCTACTTTATGGACTGTATTCGCAGTAAAACTTGACCAAACCCTTCTTTTTTCTAGTCGTTGAAGGATGAGCTACTACAGATACCATTCCGTACTTTCATCTCAATCAAACTTATTTTATTTCTTCAAGTTGCATTTACAGAAATACATAAGAAAATTTGATGACCTGCGGACCGAGCGTGTCATTCCTTGGAGATGCTGATTCCCGCGGAGATGCGCAAACGCACTCTTTAAATACCTACGACAAAATGATATGATTCCATGATCTGTCATCAAAAAGCATCCCACCCACTGGGAATGTATGCATAGTGCTATAAGCAGCCTCATGATTCGACTCTTAGTCAACCCACGTCATATATCGATCTGGCTGGAATTTGCCCTGTTCCGCCATCTCTGTGTTACTCGACATCGCGAGTTAGTGACTGATTATAAGGAAGGATACGGAACAGAATCGCTTCTTCCTGTGTATTCCGACTCTGTGTCATGATGGCCATTTTTTGAGAGGAATACGCCAGAATGTCAACCCGAGTCTAGACCTTGGCCCGAATACGACAACGCGCCTCTCTTCGCGAACTTATACGTTCCCTTCTCTCTCTAGTTTCGCCGCGTCGAAGATCGGCTAGATTGAAAGATTACTAAAGTAAGTAACCTCGTCAGTCCCCTCTTCTCTTTCGCGACCTCGGGCGAGTCTTTGTCCCAGTGTTAGGCTTGAATATGGCACTCATGCGAACGAAAAGCAATGTGTCGCATGGCTCTCACTGGCCTTGAAGCTCGTCAAGCGAATTAAGGTTCTCGGAACAAACGGATTAGGCCAGACCTTTCCAACAGTCATGTCAAATATGAACTCCAACAGGCAGATGAAGGCTACACGCTCAACAGCTGACATGGGCATACGCCGAGTGACACATCAAGACCTGTTGGTAGTTGGGGCCTGATATGGCGACGGAACAGCCTGCTACTATTGCCTCAGAGTTTACATGATAGAAAGACTTTGACGACTTCTTGAGGTTGTATCGGATATAGTCGGCCTTGAATGCTGTCCGGGTTCTTTCCGAGATAAGATGGCGATTGATCGGCACCGCTAAAATAGATCCAGTTACAGCGATTTGTTACCGACCAGCTGCTCGACAAATGAAGCTCAGGAAATATTCAATTCTATTTACACTGCATACGACAAGCCCTTGGCCGCCAATGACATCACGGTCACTGAGTCCTTTCACTCGTCAGCGTCAGCATCAGTATGGGTACCGACTACTGGGGGCCTATCGGAAGTCTCCTACTTGTGATGACTAGCTCCAGTCTCCAGAACGCCAAGCCAATCCAGATTTAGAAAGAAGGAACAAGCCGTGTCTTAGCTTTATGACTGAGCTGTTGCTGGGGAGTTCAGTGGACATGACGTTGCTATTACAGCTCAGTCCAAGAGCTCGAGAGCTCAAAGTATCATTACGCATCGTCGGACCTCTCGTCTGGTCGATCTCATCTTTGCAATGACCACAAACCAAATCACAATGGAATCTAAGAACCCATACGCCTTCCCACTGAAACCAGAGCAGTATGCTCCAGCCCCGGTGCCTTCGCTGGCCGAATGGAAACACTTATGGAGCGTGTGGGATCTTGTCACGACGAGAATGATATCGCCTGATGCGTTGATGGAACAACCAATTCCTCTCCGGAACCCGTTGCTGTTCTACCTTGGCCATATTCCAACCTTCTCAGAATCCACTCTTTCGTCTCAAACGTTGGCTAATAGTGAAATTAGTGAGGATATTCATATTGCGCGAGCAACGAACAGCGAGCCTAGTGAGCCAGCATACTATCATCAGATCTTTGAGCGTGGCATAGATCCTGATATTGATGATCCTTCCCAATGTCATGATCATAGCGAACTCCCAGACGTCTTCCCATGCCTTGGGGATATTCTACGATATCGAGAGCGCGTGAAAGAGCGAATTGCATTGCTTTATCAAAGTGAAAAGCCTTATATAGATCGCTGTATTGGGCGAGCGCTCTGGATCGGTTTCGAACATGAAGGCATGTCTGTTTTCACCAGCTGGTCACTTCGGTGCTGATATGTTGCAGGTCTTCATGCGGAAACGTTCCTGTTCATGACGATTCAAAGCCCCAACATCCTTCCCCCCCCCTGATCTGCCCAGGCCGGACTTCGCAAAGCTCGCAAAGGAAGCTGCCTCACGACGCCTTCAGAATCCATGGATCAATGTTCCCGAGCAGACTTTCACCATCGGATACCATGACCCTGAAAGCGATGATGGGCTAAACAGATTCTTTGCGTGGGACAATGAGCGCGAGCCGTACGATATCACTGTACCACAAATTGAGGCACAAGGTCGACCAGTCAGTAACGGGGAGTATGCTAAGTACCTCGTGGACGTTAAGGAGTCTCAAATCCCTGCAACTTGGAGCAAGGCGCGCGATGCCCGAAGTGATGAAGATTACACCACGTTCGTCGCTCGTCACAGTATCAAGACTGTCTGGGGACCAGTACCCTTGTCGCAGGCCCTTGATTGGCCTGTGATGGCTTCTTTCGATGAGGTAGAGAGATATTCTCGATGGGCTGGTGCTCGCTTACCAACGCTCCACGAATTACGGAGCATCCACGAATATGTTGAGCGTCGTCGTAAAGCCCCGGACAGCAAAGTGAACCATCAATTCCATACCGATCCAAAGGCCATCTTTGTTGACTTATCGGACACAAATTCTGGGTTTCAGAATTTTCATCTAATGGCAGTCACCCATAAGGGTGATCTTTGCGGACTGGGCGATACTGGAGGTGCGGCTGAGTGGATGAGAGCTTTATTCGCGCCGCAACCGGGATTCAAAGCAATGGATATTTATCCCGGATATAGTGGTGAGTTTTGCCGATCCCTTTACACGAGGCTTCTATGTCATAATTCTCTGACACAGTTCCAGCCGACTTCATGGACGAGAAGCATCTGGCCGTGGTTGGAGGAAGTTGGGCCCTGCATCCTCGTATCGCAGGCCGAAAGAGCTTGTGAGTTGCGCAATATCGAGATGCCATGAACCTACTAATATTCGCAGCCTGAACTGGTGGCAGAAGAAATATTTCTGGCCATGGGTAACATTCCGTCTTGTACGAGACATTGATTGAGCAGAGTGCAGACCGCTAAACTTGTGAGGTTATTCTGTGCTACCGACTCTCACTGCCGACATCATCAGACCGAGGTCGATGGCGGCATCTGCGGTGGCTTTGTGGATGCTTTTGCTAGTCCCGTGGTGACATCATACGATATCAATTGAGTTTATAATGGATCTTGTCTTGAGATCGATTCTCGGATATACACGTTAGCAAACTGATCCGTGCTTCCTATTGATCCGTTTGGCACTTTTAGTGGGAACTTACTGTCCGCGTTTCCCGAGAGGATGGATGATGTTACGATTGCATTCCGTCGTACCAAGAGATCAAGCCACTTAAGCGAGGCGATCGTGCAGAGTATAAATACTTGGCAGTAGTCTAGAGGTATCTCTTGTAATTACTTCAAATTCTTAAACTCCATAACAAAATTCTTCAATATTCATCATGTCTTTGCCACGATATCAGACAAATACCCCCCTTCATCCAACCTTTGAGAAGGATATCCTCAATACTCATCTTATCTACGACTACGACGCCACAGACGCAGAAGGAAACCCAGAGAAATGGCGTTATGAAATCTGGTTCTTCTCCGACGACCGAGTCGTCTACGCTATTCACGGTGGCCCAATGGCTGGCCGTATCAACTACCAAACCGTAGCATACCAATGCATTCGACCAGGAGAGCTATGGCAGATCAACTGGCTCGAAGAGACCGGAACAATTGTGTCTCTTGTTTACGACATCACCAACAAGACCATCAGCGGCATGTTGGGTTTCTCAAAGGGCCACTGGGAGCACGCAGAAGATGCTCATGGTGACAAGAGAAACCCAGCCGATTTCAACAGGTGGAAGGAGTTGGCAAACATTGGAAAACAGACTGATAGGTTTATTTTGACGGAGCAGGCTAAGATTCTGGAGGTGTTCAAGGGCCAGGGCGATTTGAAGCCTATCAAGGAAGAGGACCCAACATTTTAGCGTGGAAAAAGAGGGCGTCATTGATTCTAGACATGTGTGCGACGGTATATTAGCTTCTCATAATAGAAATAAAAAAGAACATAAGAGGCAATCTACAGAGCGGTGAAGTTGGTGACTCGAACGTGAGCTGTCGTCGTATCGTAAGATCTGAAGTGTCCAATTTTGGCGAAGTATTGGCGCCATGGATGACAGATCCAACGAATGAAATTTGTTGAATGACCGCGTGGGTTGTTTCTGATAAGATATCCAGACTAATAAATCCCTGTCTTGCATGATGTGACCAGCCGACTGGTATCATATGACAAAATCTCGCAATTCTGGAACCTTGCCTCAAGTAGTAGTTATATGCGCTGCATGGAGTCGAATAACACCATATTTTGAGATAAGTTCAGCCTGGTGTCACCCGGATGTATCGTGGTTCTGGAACAGGCTCTGGAAAACTGATGTTTTATATTCAAAGCTATCCCAAGTACGTCTTCGGTCATGTTACAAATAGTAGCTTGGATTCGAAAGCGCTGATGTCTAGCCGTGAGATCTAGGAAAACATTGAAAACGCCAAAATAACGACAATCATCAAATGAAGCAGTCAAGAGCACAATCGGAAAGCCCGTATGAATCCTTGAATACTTTTAGCTATCTAGCTGTTTTACCAAGCTGGCAGATCGGTCTGGGAATATACACTTCAGTAAGGTTCGGGTTTCAAAAGAGGCTTCAGCCTCCAGGCCACAAAGGTAAAGGACACCAATAAACACATACGGGCAAAATACTCGTCACCCACACAATCGCCTA